>PVIW01004852.1:61930-109127 GCA_004026585.1 Noctilio leporinus | reverse complement strand
GTGAATAGGCCTTCAGTGGTCAGGGGGAAAGGGGTTGGGGGGAGGGGGGAGGCAGAGGCAAGAAAGGGGAGCAGCTTGGATAAGAACCTAGTATAAAGGAACCATGGACATGGACAACAGGTGGGATTGACTTTGGGTGGGTGGGGAGGGAGACAGAGGGGAGCAAAAAGGGGATGGATGTAATACAACAACAATAAAATTTAAAAAAAAAAACTTACCCTTTTAAAGTCTACAATATGTTCACAGAGTTTTGCAGCCGTCACCACTTTCTAAGTTTAAATCATGTTCATTATGACCCCAGAAGGAAATCCTGTACTTATTAGTAGTCACTTCCCCTTCCATTGCTTTCTCTAGCCCCTGGCAAATATTACACTACATTCTATCTCTGTGGATTTGTGTATTATGGATATGTTTTATATATGCAGTCATATATATAACCTGTATCTGGCTTTTTATTTTTTGCTTAGCATAATGTTTTCAGATTCCTCCATGTCATAACATGCATCAACATTTCACTCCTTTTTACGGCCAAATAATATTCTATTATGTGGCTGTACCACATTTTATTTGTCCTCTAATCTACTGATATGCATTTGAATTGCTTTTATATTTAGCTGTTTAGCAAGTTGAACATACAGGTTTTCTGTGTGCATGTTTTCAGTTCCCTTAGGCATATATTTAGAAGTGGAATTGCTTCATTGTGTTACCTGTGTGTTTAACATTTTGAGGAACTGTCAGAATGTTCTGCAAAGTGGCTCTGAAACATTTTACAATTCTGCCAGTCACGTATGAGGGTTTCAGTTTCTCCACAACCTCATAAACACTTAACTATTCTCTTTGCTATTATAACCAGCCTTGTGATTTGGATTTGCATTTCCTTAATTACTAATGATGTGAGCACCTTTTAAAGTACTATTTGAATATCTCCTTTGGAGAATCTATTCAAATCTTTTGGCAAATTTCTAATTTGGCAAATTATTATATTTTGCTATATAATTATATAAATTAGATCTATTTTTTTAACGATTTATGATTTTTAGAAAGAGGGGAAGGGAGAGAGGCAGAGAGAGACATCAATGTATGGTTGCCTTTCACCTGCCTCCAGCTACAGATCTGGCTGGAGACTTGGCTTGTAACCTGGGTATGTGCCCTGGCTGGGAATTGAACCAGCAACCTTAGGGTTCACAGGCCAGGGCCTTATCCACCATGCCACCAGCCAGGGTAGATCTATTTTAAATATATGTTATTGTATATGTAAACACATGGGATTCAGAACTTATACAAAATGTAGAAATAAATTTTTGTTGTAATTTTTTTTAACTACCTATTCTTAGGGCTATACATTTTTATTTATTCATTATATTTAGAGAAGGAGGAAGAAGGGTTGCAAAACATCAATGTATGGTTGCCTTTCACCTGCCTGGGGACCTGGCTGGGAATCAAACCAGCGACCCTTGGGTTCGCAGGCTGGTGCTCAATCCACTGAGCCATACCAGCCGGGGTTAAATTTTTGTTTTCAGAAATGTAGTTGAAATTTGCAGGTTAATTGGGATGGGAATAAATCAAATAGTAGGTAGAAAAAAATAGAGAAAATTTATTAAACCAAAAATTATTTTATTTTGAAAGATCAAGAAAATTGATAAAACCTTAGCTTGGCTGACCCAAGGGGGAAATTAGGTAACATTCAAACAAATAAAACCAGAATTACAGAGGAGAAACCACTACTGGCCTTAGAGAAATAGAAAGGATTGTAAGGGAGTACTGTTATCAGCTGTGTGCTGACAAATTCAATAGCCTAGATTAAATGAACAAGTCCATAAAAAGGCATAACTTGAAACTGACTGAAGAAGAAAAAAGAAACTGAATAGACCTGAAAGAGTAAAGTGATTGAACTAACAATCCAAAAACTTCCCACAAAGAAAATCCCAGGCACATTGGTGAATTTTATGTTCTAAAGAAAAAATATCACCTATCTTTTACAAACTTTTCCAGAAATTAACATTTTCTATTTCATTTTTATGCAGTTAATATTACTGTGACCCCAACTAGACCAGAACTTTACAGACCAAAGTCTCATAAATATTGATGTAAAAGCACCAATAAGATACTAGGTAACATAATTATAACATATAAAAATGATTATACACCATAACCAGTAGGATTGTCGCAGGAATGACAGGCAGATTTAACATAAAGAAAGTCAGTCAATGTAGTAGGCCATATTACAGCATACAGGACAAAAACTCACAGGATAATCACAATAGATGCAGGAAAAGCATTTGACAGCAGCCACTCTTCTTCCTATAGCCTTTACCAGGTTTAGGAAATTACTTTGTCCTCATGTTGTTGAGTGTTTTTATCAGGAAAGGATGTTGACTTCTTGGTTCTTTTTTCTGCCTTACTTGGTCCTTTTTTTCCCTCTGTTGGTCAGATTAGATCATCTCAATTCGCTTACCTTAAATCATCACGGATTCTTTCCTCTGCCAGTTCAGATCTACCATTGAGCCAGTTACTCTTTTTTTTTTTGAAACATGCAATACCTGACTTTTTTTTTTTTTTGAAGATTTTATTTCATTATTTTTAGAAAGAGGGGAAGGGAGAAAGGCAGAGAGAGAGAGACATCAACGTATGGTTGTGTTTCACCTGCCTCCAGCCACAGACCTGGCTGGAGACCTGGTTTGCAACCTGGTTATGTGCCCTGGCTGGGGAATTGAACCTGCGACCTTTGGGTTCGCAGGCCGGCGCCTTATCCACTGTGCTACCAGCCAGGGCCGAGCCAGTCACTCTATTGAATATTGTACCTATGACTGTAGAATTTTTGTTTTCTAAAATAGTGTCTTGCCTATCTATTGATATTTTCTATTTACTGAGCTATCACTCCCATACTTCCTCTTAATTCTTTAATCATAGTTTCCTTTTGGTCTTTTAATATAGATATAAAATCTTTTTTAAATCATTGTCCAGTAAAGCCAATATCTGGGTTCTCTCCAGGATAATTTTTATTGACTACTTTAATGCCTGGGTAGGGTTATATTTTACTGGGGTATTTTGATGTCTTGTAAGATTTTTGTTGCTAACTGGACATTTGTGATACTTTGGCAAACCTGGAAATCAGATCTCTACCCCCACCCTTCCATGGTGTGTCATTGTTGTTGTTGTTACTCTTACTACCTATTAGTTAGCGAACTTCCTGGAGTAATTCTATATAAAGTCTGTATTTTTTGTGTGGCGCAACCACTGAAGTGTCCACTTGGTGTTCAGCTTGAGACCGGGTTGAGATTTCCTTGAAGTCCCAGAACCAAGTCCCACAGCCTTTTCCGGGGGCTCTGCGTGTTGTGTGGGACATGCTTTCAGTGCTTTAGTAGGAGTTTAAAACTCTGCTTCCCTAGAGTTCACCTTCTGGGTTTGCGGACTGTAACGGTCAGCCAGGGGGTGAAAGGGCAGAGTCTTCTCTGGTCCTCACTGGGCACATACCCAGTCCTGCACATGCATGGGGCCTTCTAGGTTTCCAGGAATGTGTTGGAAGTGTTCAGAGTACCCTGTAGACATGCCATTTTCCTTTAAAAATTTTTTTGGTCATCCCTCTATTTGTCCTAACTTGTATCACTACCTAAATTGCAACTGCTTGTTTTTGACAAATGCCCCAAGGATTTATGGTTGTTCACACAGCTGGCTGGCTCTGAAACACATCAAATAAAGGCAAACCCTGAAAGGGGAGCTTTCAAGGGCCTCCACATAGCTCACGTGGTGTCACTTCTCCGGAGACAGGCTTTGGAGGCACTGGGGACCTGTTCTGCCCTCTCCTGTGGACTGCTAACCCGCTAGTTTTCAGAGTTACCAACCATAGTTGTGTGTTGGTTTCTAAGGCTACCTTGGAACCGGCAAGAGGGTAATGAGAACAGGGCAGGTTAAATTCCACAGAGCTTGCTATGTTTACCAAGATTTAACTTTTTCTTAAATTGCTGCTTAGATTATTATAAACCTTTGGCTAATTGTCAGAGTTCTTGAAAGAGTTGATCTTGGCAATTTTTACAGGTGTTCTTGCTTTTATGGAAGAGCCAATTTTTATCACTTCGCCATTCCAGAAGTGCTTCCCCTCATTTGTCTTTACACTTAATTTTTTATTTGCTGATTTCTGTTTTTTCCATTTGAAATAGTGTTTGGTAAGTTTTAGAGCCTCGTATTCAACTGCCTACATCGCTATACTATCATAATTAGAATTATATGCTAAAAGAGGGACATTTCCCATTAAGCTTCTTCATTATGCTTTTACTTTTATATTATTCTGTTTATTCCCTGCTAAACCAAGCACTCACATGTGTGTACACGTGCTTTTCCTAGAATATTTGTCTTGATGTTAGAAATAGACAAGCCACTGGGATGGGT
Organism: Noctilio leporinus; assembly: GCA_004026585.1. Lineage (NCBI taxonomy): Eukaryota > Metazoa > Chordata > Mammalia > Chiroptera > Noctilionidae > Noctilio > Noctilio leporinus. Next base: position 104,741 of record PVIW01004852.1, on the reverse strand, counting down.
GGGACGGGGAGAACAATGGGGGGAAATCAAACAATTGTAATACAACAACAATAAATTGGACAAAAAAGAAATAGAAAAGATGTGCAGTGTTTAAATAGATGAGCAATTCAATAGTGATGTCTGGCTGTCAGTATCATAAGAAGCTTTTCTTGTTCCATTTAACTTTATTACTTAAGGTTCTTTCAGAAAGTCTTTCCCAATTAACTCTGCCTGTAGTCACTCAATAATTCCCTCCAGCCTTAAATGTAAACAGCAGTGATGAAGTACATACATATGTTAATGTACATACATAAGACGGCATCTTAGCCCAGTTTCTATTTCCCAGTTTGGTGGCCTTAACAGACTGCGACTGGGAAGCTGGAGAAAAGTGCTGTGAGGACCTTTAGGGGCCTTCTTTATAGAAATACCAAGTCTTCCAGACCCTCTCTGGGCATCTTAAGGGAAGTTACAGGCAGTGAACCAGCATCCTTGTGTTTACTTGTTGACACAAAGGCCTCTAACTTCAAACTTTAAGATATGTAAGGTTAATGATTAACAGCATAGGCTTAAGAGAAAAGCAGACCTGCTAACACCTAGAACCTGCCAAACTGTGTGATTTAGTCAAATGATAATTCTTTTAGTTTATAATTAAGGAGCCAAAGAGTGTACACAAATATATATATGGTCTATATAGTGATGCTGAGAAAAACCTAAACTAAGATTTATATATTTGCTTTAGAACTAGTGAATTTTAAAACCTTGGTTTGATAAAAGTAAAATATCTAAGTGAACTATTTTATTTTAAATTAAAATATTTCATACAACAGCACATTATTATAAAGACATTAATTTATGTTAAACTTGAAGAATCAGTATTTTAAGCATATAGTATTGAAGCAATATATTTTTCTTAATTATATCCTAAGCATCTTCAGGTCAAAATCTGTAGGCTTCATTTCCTTATTTCCCCTACTATGTATGTATAGTGCCATGCATGTACACACTGAAGATATTTATTAGAAATTATTTTAATATTCAGTATCAGTGTGTACTGTTACGATTTATTGTTAACTTTAAAGAAACAGAAGAGATATTAAAGGTATCTCTCAACTTCCAGCCAAGATGGAGCCATAGGTAGACACACTTCACCTCCTCGCACAATGATAAGAAGGATCACACTAACCTAAAACAAAAACTAACCAGAACTGTCAGGAAACCAGAGAGAAGTCTGGCAACCAAGGATTTTAAGAAGAAGTATTCATCCAGCCAAGTAGGAGGGCTGGAGAGGATGCAGCGTGGCGATGGCAGTGGAATGGGCAGCCCCACGTTCAAGTGCAGGTGAACGCTGGGAGTGACTCCTGGGGAGCACCCCCAGCCCCAGGCCAGACTGTGCAGCCCAGGGCTCCAGAACTGGGTAAGTAGAGCTCCTGGCTTCTGGCTGTGAAAACCAGTGGGGGTGGGACAGCAGAAGAAACTTCCCGTCTCCCAGGAGAGGCCACCCACACTGGGAGCCACAACCAGGACAACAGCTAGAGGGGCGCCAGTTGCATACAAGGAGTGAAGTGACTGGAACAGGGGAGCATGGTGAGCAAGCAGCATTGTACCCTGTCTGAACCCTCCCCCACAGGAAGTGCCACAAAGCAGAGACAGGTTACTCTGCACTGACCAACAGCTGGGGCTCCGCCCCTTACAACATAATGGGCGCACCAAGACGGGGAGTCAAAGCAACACAGGGAGGCTGCCAAATTGAGGAGACATGGAAATATGGCCCAAATCAAGAAACAGAACAAAACTCCAGAAAAAGAACTAAGTGAAATGGAGATAGCCAACTGATCAGATGCAGAGTTCAAAACACTGGTGATCAGGACGCTCAGAGAACTCGTCGAGTATGGCAAACACATAAGGGGGAAAATGAAGGCTACACTAGGTGAAATAAAGGTAAATCCACAGGGAACCAATAGCGAAGGGAAGGAAGCAGGGGTTGGAATCAATGAATTGGAATATAAGGAAGAACTAAACAGTCAACCAATACAGAAAAAAGAAACAAGAATTGGGGGTTGGGGGAACGAAGAGAAGAGGCCTAGGAACCTCTGGGACAACTTTAAACGTAACAACATCAGAATCATAGGGATGCCAGAAGAAGAAGAGGAAGAGCAAGAAATGGGAAACTTAGGTGAAAAAAATAATGAAAGAAAACCTCCCTAATTTGGCAAAGGATATAAACATACAAATCCAGGAAGCACAGAGAGTCCCAAACAACTTGGGCCCACCAATACACATCATAATTAAAATGCAAACTTCAAAAGGTAAAAGAGAGAACCTTGAAAGGAGCAAGAGAAGAGTCACCTACAAAGGAGTTCCAATAAGACTATCAGCTGATTTCTCAAAAGAAACTTTGCCAACAAAAAGGGACTAGGTATTCAAAGTGATGAAAAGCAAGGACCTACCACCAAGATTACTCTATCAGCAGAACTATCATTTAGAATGGAAGGGCAGATAAAGTGCTTCTCAGATAAGGTAAAGCTAAAGGAGTTCATCATCACCAAGCCATTATTATATGGAATGTTAAAGAGACTTATCTAAGAAAAAGAAGATCAGAATATGAATAATAAAACGACATTCACAACTATCAATAATTGAATCTAAAAGACAAAAACAACTAAACTAGAACAGGAACAGAATCACATTTGGAAGGTTATCAGGGAGGGGAGGGAGAGAATGGGGGGAAATGTGCAGGGATTAAGAAGTTTACTTGGTAGGAACAAAATGAACAGGGTGGGGGTGGGGCAGTGTTAAGAATAGTAAAGGAAATGGAAAAGCCAAAGAACTTAACTTGCATGACCCCTGGACATAAACTAAGTGTGAATATAGCTTGAAGGAATGAGGATATCGGGCAGAAGGGGGCAAAGGGAGAAAAATTGGGACAGCTGTAATAGCACAATCAATAAAATATAAAATAAATAAAGATCTCTCTCTCTTTTAAAAAGAGCCACCAGACCAAAAACAAGGGAACAACCCATAAAATGAAGCTCCCTGAGGGGAGAGATTTTTGCCCAGCCTGTAAAGTTAGCTGGAGACACAGCAGGTATTTAATAAGCTGGGATACACAGATTTAATCTTTCAGTTTTGCTTGTTTTAATTTCTTTAATTTAAAATTTTTTGCTAATCTTTAAGAAGTTGTAGGGAAACCTAAGAAATAATTATTATGACTCCTAGTTGCAGTTTGAGCCTGACTGTTGAAAAAAGGACGAAGTAGATGTTAAATTACTCCAATCTGGAGCAGGTCAGCATTTCAGCAAGACAAGAGGGAAACTAAGAAAGATAACAGGGAAGAGGAATGGGCTTAAAGTTTGCCAGTAACAATTTGCTATAAGATTTGGCTTTATATTTTGTTTCTTACCCATTCTGTTGTGTCACTTAGTATGTGCAAAAAGTAGTGTGCATGTTTTATAATACAGGTTGAAATAAGGCATTAACTAAGATTTAGGTGTTCTCAAAATCACCTGGAAGGCTCTTTTAAAACTCAGACTGCTGGGCCTGTTCTTGAGCTACATGATTTCCATTGATCTGAAAGGGACCCAAGAATTTTGCATGTCTAACATGTTTGGGCTAAATGATTTCCATTTATCTGAAAGGGGCCCAAGAATTTTGCATTTCTAACACATTTCAGGGTAATGTGCCACTTGTGATCTGGAGACCTCACGTTGAGAACTCTCACATAAACCAGTGATTTATAATTCTCTGTGTACTGTCCCTCCCAAGAAAGAAAATTAAAGCACACTATAATTTTTCTTAGCTAAAATTACAACAAAAATATGTAGTCTAGTTTAGAAAGGTCCCCATCATTCTCTTGACTTTTTTAAAGGAAATAACCAATAGAAAGATAAACATTGGAGCCTTTTCAATGAAGCACAAATAATTCACTGTAACAAAGTATATAAATTGTGATTTCTGTAAGAAAAGGTTTAATTGATACTAATCGCCATATAAAATGGGTTATGAGCTCCAAAGCTCAGGTGATTTCTCTTGTCAAAGAAGAAAGAAGTATTTCCACATGGTGAAGTCAAAAGAAATGCTTTGTTGTTATTATTTTGTTACTGCAAGATTTTCCTGTATAGTGTTGTAGCAATCAAACTATCTTTTCCAATTCAGGTATGGTTACAAATAATACAGCCAAACAATTATCCACCAGGAGAAATTTTTTATTTACTTATAAATGTATGAGTGCTATTCTTCTGGAATAGTTTTTGGAGTATGTGGTATGATAGCATTTTAAGTCTGGAAAGTATACCAAATCATTATCTGGTTCATTCCCCTGAGTTGACGGATATTCTGTCCGAGTGTTCCCTGACATACTTTAGTTTTGGAGGCCCAGACAGAACTAGAAGCTCACTGTCTTGAGTCCTAGTTTGGTATTCTTTCCATTACCCTTGGTATTTACTTTACCAAAAGGTATTTGGAGTCAAATATTTTCAAATATTTGTTAGATGAAGTGTTTAAGGTTCACATATACTAGCATTTTACAGCAGGGTAGGAACAGATAGTTTGTCTGGTACAGAGACAATAAACTTTATGCAATTATTTACTTTTTTAATCTCTGTTTTCTTAATCTATTATTACACAGATAAGATCAGTTAAAAATAACAGGACCTTGGTTTCTTTCTTACAAATATCTTTAAGGTTGTGTTACATAGCATTCATGGAAATAATCTTAAGAGACTATATACAAGGTCCTAAAAATATCAGTCACAAACTGTTTTATTTATATTGACAATGGCTCGATACTTGCAGGGCACACCTCATATATTTCTGTCACATGATGCTAAAAAATAGGGGGTGTATGTTTCTTTATTCCTCTGGTGAAATAAAATACAGTCCCAGTGTCACTAATAGTAAAGGAGTCATTTGAATATTTAATAATGTACTCTGCAAGTTTGGAATTTTTAAAGATTTACTTATTTTTAGAGAGAGAGGGAGGGTGGGAGAAAGGAAGAAAAACATCAATATGAGAGAGAAGCATCAATCAGTTGCCTGGCAAATGCAGCCCAACCAGGGACTGAACCTGCAACCAGATATGTGCCCTGACCTGGAATTGAGCCAGCATCCTTTCATTTCACGGGAGGACATCCAACCCACTGAGCCACACTGGTCGGGGCTCTTAACTGTTTTAATCTGCTCTTTTTCTACTTTAATAGTAAAGACCAAATATTCCTTTATTGATATTATTGAGAAATAAGAGTTTCTTAAAGCCTGTTTTACTTCACTTGTTAAAGAATTACTGGGAGACGAAGAGCAGGTGCATCTAGGATGGTGACTAGGGCCGTGCCCGGAGGCTGTCTAGTGGCAGCACAGCTCACTGCCAAGTGTACTGATCCTCTGGTGTGTGGTGGTGGGAGGGCTTGGGCAAGGCTTGCTTCCCGTGAGCTGTGTCAGTGACACCTTCCCCAAAGAGTAAGTGCCCACCGTCTTCCACTGCTACAGTCAGCTTCACCATTAGGGGGCAAGGGGTACCTCCTGGGATTCTGTGACACAGCCACACAGGAAAGTTGTGATCGCACCGGAAGACTGTGACCATCTGAGACCTTCATCTTATCCATTGATTGATGTCTTACATGCCCTTTTTATTAAAAGCAATTCAAACTGATCTCTGAGATGACCCCAAAGCTTTATCCAGACTGGATGATATGAAAGGAAAACTTATATTTGTGGAACAAGAATAGAAGCAGCTAAAGAGATAGGAACATGTTACTTTATTCAATGTTCAGTTTTAGCCAAACCAGGACTGAAAACTGTCTTCGGTGAGGCCATCAGAGCCATTTTAACTCCCAAGAAACACCCAGAAAAAAATGAATGGGATCGCCATCTTGGATGTAGGTTGTGGAGTTCAGGGCCAAGGACATGGTTTCTGCATCCGGAGGGCAGCGTTGTAGCGGTGAAGGACACAGTGCTGTGAGCTGGTAGGACCTACAGTGGATATGAGGTGGTGTTGCCCACTGGCAGTACCAGCACAGGCTGGGAATGAGCCATTCTTCTGACACCGTCAGGTTGTGGGACCATTAATATGCCAGGACATTCCATGTGCCCTGGAATAAGGGACTTAAACAACAGAAATGCACCTGACCACAGTTCTAGAGGCTGAAAGGTTGGTTTCTTCTGAGCCCTCTGTCCTGGGCTTGCTGATTACTTCCTTCTCACTGTGTCCCCACGTGGCCCTTTTCTCTGTGCACACGTGGTCCTGGTATCTCTTCCTCTTTTTATAGGGCCACCAGTCCTGTTGGATTAGGGCCTCACCTCTATGACCTCATTTAATCATAATTACCTCCTGAAAAGTCCTATCTTCAAACACAGTCACACTGGTAGCTAGGGCTTCAATTTATGAGTTTTGTGGGGGGGACACACAATTTAGTCTATGACAGGGACAACAGCATGGAACATGCTTCCGAGAACTACAGAACCTTGCAAAATTGGTGTGCTGTATTTGATTGTTTAATGAGGATAATAACCACTGGGTACTTCAGTAAAAAAACTGAAAAGCTGAATCTTACAGTTCTTTGGGTCCCTGTACCTCTGAAGGGACTCTTTTTTTTTTTTTTTTTTTCCAACAGAGCCTGGTGGCAGAATCAGGGAAAGTGTTCTGAGTTTTGTGGGATGAATCTGAGATTGTCAGCAGCCCGCACAAGTAAATGAGCCTGATGTGGGACTTCCTGGACAGCTCTGTTGCCTAAGCCGAACCTCTCCTACTCTCCTTCCCTGCAGCCACCTCTGGCTGCTGATATATAAGCGTATATGACATCATACTTCTCAACAATCATCAAAGTTGTGCCGTCTCAGTGCACCAAAGCCAGGCTGAGGAACAAACCCCCAGTTTTCTGAGACTGGATTTCATCATGAAAAGAGCACAGTGTGCCTGCAGATGACTGAGGATAGTTGATCTCAGCATTGCTGGCTAAAGTACTACTGTCCAAAAAAACAGCTTTACCTTTAGTGAGTGATGAGGATTTCCAGTTCTTTCTTTTCACCCTCTGCTGCTCCTTTCCTTTGATTCTAGTTCAGCGTGGCCTGTAAATGTATTTAGGTATGGAAAAAACTCTGTTTAAGTCCTGATCCTACCACTTATTAGTTTACCTGACTTTAGGTAAGTCGTTCAATTTCTCTGTATATTAAATTTCTCATTTACAAAGTTGAGATAGAAATGTATGCCCTCACAAGATTGTGATAAAGATTAAGACAACTTATGTAAGCAAGTACTATGGTACATAGAACATGGCAGGCACTCAAAACATTTTAATTAGCTTTCCTCTTCTATGATAGCTCGAGGTAGGAGAATAAAGGAGAAGAGATTTAGAGAAGGAAGAATAAGAATAAAGGGAAAAGTTAAAGTTCCACTTTTACACAAGAGACTGGACATCAATATTGCTAAAAGTTATAAAAGATTTGTAATCTTCAAATAATATCCTGCATAGCCCTGGCCAGGTTGCTCAGTTGCTTAGAGTGTTTTCTGGATACGCCAAGGTTGCAGGTTCAATCCTCAGTCAGGGCACATACAAGAATCAACTGATGAATGCATAAATAAGTAGAACACAAATCAGTGTTTCTCTCTCTCCCTATCTCCCTCTCTCTCTAAAATCAATAAATTAACATTTTTAAACAACATCCTGTATAGCATGTTGGAAATTATAGACTACGCTAAGCAGTACAACAGAATTTGTATCATTTGAATTAAAGTATCACTGCCCTTATACCATATAGTGACAACAGTTAATTCCTAATTCATCCATTACAATCTCGTAAATATGTTAATAAATATTGGAAGTTAATGACAAGGTACCACGGAGAGTCTTAAGAACTGTCTTACAGTCTTCTGTTTAAAACTCTTCTGTCTTCCTATTACCTGTATTATGAAGCTCCTGATTTCTTTCAAACCCTGACCTGGCTGCTTCTTTCTTCTGTAGCCTCAGCTTCCCCCATCCTCCTTGCTGGCTCTTACCTGTCATCCCAGGCTGCCACCACACTGAGCTCACCTGGGCTGCTCTCTTCTGGCTCTCACACAGGCCGTGCAGCCTGCCTGGGGCACACCTTTCATCTCTTCACCTGGCTAACTCTGTCATCCTTTATCCGCCTCTAAGGCCTAAACTGAGGTGTCCCTTCCAGAAATGACACTACTTATCATTGTGTATTTAGCCCCTCTTACAGTTCCAGGCACATTAGGAATTCAGTAAATACTTGTTAAGTGAGTAAGTCAGTATTCAAGTTAAATGCAACAGCTCTGTTGCCTAAGCCGAACCTCTCCTACTCTCCTTCCCTGCAGCCACCTCTGGCTACAGATATGTAAGCATGTATGACATCATACTTCTTAACAGTCATCAAAGTTTACCTGTAAAATTTCAAGTCCTATTTAAATAGGAAAAAAGTGCTAGTTTATTCTTTAGTATTTATATTGGGTTAGCCAAAGACTTTGTTTTTTCCATATGATGGCTCTAGCAGGGCTTAGCTGTCTTTAACTTCATACGAAACACTTTTGTTAGATTGTATTGTGACAGCTGTCATACCAGCGTGCATTTTTTTTTTAAACTTAACAAAATTGGTGAATTTCTGTGTAGCTGTTTTAATATTGAAGATGGAAGAAAATGAGCACCACTGTCAGTGTATTATGCTTTATTATTTCAAGAAAGGTAAAAATGCAACTGAAATGCAAAAAAAAGATCTGCGCAGTGTCTGGAGAAGGTGCTGTGACAGATTGAACATGTGGAAAGTGGTTTGCGAGGTTTCTTAGCAGCGCTCGCATTTTGGCCCAGTAATTCCCTGCCGTGGATCGGTCTCATGCATTGGAAGATGTTCAGCAGCGCCCCGGCCTCTGCCCACCGGAAGTGAATAGTGGGAGACAGCTGACATACTCAAAAATATCCGAATCAATAAAGTTATTGGTGAAAATGAAAAATGTGCCTTTTATTTTACAGAAAAAACTAAGTGGCCTTTTTGGCCAACCCAATATTATGCAACTTTATACACTGTATCACATCTAAGGGTCAATGTCTACCTTTCTTATAACTGCTGTAAGGGATTTGTAAATGTATGTGCGGTCATTCATTTTTATTTGGATTTTTTGAAAAATCAAAATACAGTGACTATTGTAACAAAGAGAAGAGGATTTTCATAGAAAGGCTTTCCCTCTTTAATTTCTGTCTAGTGAAAATGAGCTTATCAGAGTATTTTAAAAGGTAGAAGATTCAGATTGTTGAAATACAACATGAAAAGCATGTTTTGTAGAGAAACATATATCATAAAGAGACATTAATGATATACCAAGTAATCATGATGAAGTTATGTAATTGGGTTGTTCCATGAGCTTTTTCCTTTTTGTAAAATTGTTGATGTTCTGAGGAACTTTTTCTTTCAGATGCATCTGCCTAGTACAGAGAATGGGAACTAAAAGGTAGTGTAGAACAGTTCTAAGAAACTGAATGGTGTGTGACCTTTTTAAAATTTGCTTCACAAGTAATTCACTTTAAAAAAATTAACATCTGCTATTTTGAAGCTAATCTTGGTGTATTGAATGCTCTTAACCATTTCTCAATCCCACAGTCTTTTATCTTGCTTCTCCTGCTGCGTTCCCACCAGCCCTGATCCCATTAGCAAACCTTGAGCCCGCCTCAGCCTCACCAAAGTACTGCTTTGGTTTCAGCTGCTCTTCTGCAAGAGGAAGTGAATGCTGGGGGTTTTCTCTGTGGTACAGTTGTGATAAAGCTGTGGTGGTCTTATCTCTCTCTTAGGTAGTGGCTCTTTATGACTACACAGCGAATCGATCAGATGAACTAACCATCCATCGCGGAGACATTATCCGAGTGTTTTTCAAAGATAATGAAGACTGGTGGTATGGCAGCATAGGAAAGGGACAGGAAGGCTATTTTCCAGCTAATCATGTGGCTAGTGAAAGTAAGTTTTATGCTCCCTTCCTGGTTTACGAATATGGTATAACTGATAGTACAAGATTTTATCATCTTCTACCCTTTAATTTACTGTCTTTGTAACTTTTGCATTATGTTTACCAGTAGGCACCGCTTTTCATTTTCATGATAAAAAATGAAAAATAAAAGGGGAGGCGCTAGAATACTAGAAAACCATTCCACTCTGGAGTAGTTGCCTCACCAGTTTCTCGTCCCAGGAACCTGCCCATCTAGTTACAACCTTCCTCATTCAACCCCTTTCTCCTGCCACCCGCTCTGCACACATCACACAGTTATGTCAACTCATCTCTTGCCCCAGTGACTCCTCAGTTGACAGCCACTTTTTAAGAACCTCTAGTTAGTCCCCCAAGTCCCATCTTTTACTTTATATACCTCCAGGCCAGCTATTATCTGCCTATAGCAGGTCGGTTTCATTCTCAAGTAAATTAAGCCCTCATTCGTGAAAGGAAAAAGACAGGAGCTACAGGAGAAATTCTAAATGCATTTTCTGAAAGTCCCAGACTCCTAGCTACAGATTTTACCTTGAAAGGTGAAAATAGAACACAGCCTGAAAATAAAGACTGCCTAGAAAGGGAGAAAGATAGTCAGGCTGCTTCAGAAGAATGTTACTGAAACAATTAACTTCATAGTGTGGTAGGAAGAAACTTCTCAAGGGTCAGGAAAGCTGACTGCTAAGCCCAGGTCCTCCACAGCTATTACTGATATGCCTCAGTTTCTGCCTACAAAATGCAGAAGATGAGCTCTGTCATCTCCTAAGTTTTCCTCCAGAAACACTAAAGTGATACAGTTCTCATTTAAAAAGCAGTATAGGCTGCCTTGAGAACACTCTGTTTTACTTATTTATTGCTAAGTCTTTTGTTTCTGCAAAGACGTAATTATTATAAATAATAGATACTATTGAGGCTAGCATATGAAACCCCATTTAAACCCAAACAATGCTGACCAGAAGTACAATTGATTCCCAACCTAAGCTGTGAATTTTGAGAGCAAAGGAGATGGCGGAGGAAGAATTCCTTCCATGAGCCCTGGGCACTGGCCTCAGCCCAGGTGAGATAGTTGCTCTCTGGCCCCATCACCTGTGTGTAGCCTGTTGCGTCCCAGGGCTTCCCGGCCACTCTGTCCCTGACCCATGGCGGCTTCCGCTTCACCTTGCCTGCTACTTTCAGCCAACTCCACCCCTCAAAAGTGCCAGTGTCTCAAAAATGACCCACTTCTTTCCCACACAACAAAATTCTGAAGTTCCTCTGTGCCACCATTTTCATTTTTTCTCTGAGCAGTAAATGGCTCTTAAACTCTTTCAGAGGTAAAAGGTGCGTCATCGGAGGCAACAAGGCACCGTGGAAGGAAGAAATTTTGGGACAGTTGAATACCGGTCACCTGGGCTTTTAACTTCCCCATTGTCTCAGTAGCCCAGTTCCTTCCCTCTGCTTCCTTCCCAGGGATGGCTTTTCCACTGGAATTCAGCTGCTTTTTTAAAATCACAAGCTGCCTACTCATCAGTCACTCAACATGTATCCGTCAGTTAAACACATTGTTGATTGGCAATTTTATACAAAAGCTAATACAGGTGCCAAAAAGTTAACTCATATAGCAAAGTACCTCCATCTCTTCATGAACACATTGGTGACTGGCAATTTTATAGCAAAAAATAAGGCAAATGCAACCATGAGGTAACACGTTATCGTCAACAAAGTTTGTCCTTGAAAACAAAAGGTTTTTCGTGACCAGTCAGCAATGTGTTAACTAACCATGTATTGTTAATCCAGATACAGTGAAAACATATTTTGTTTAACTAAATAATTTAAAAAGATTGCGTAGCCCTAGATGGTGTCGCTCAGTGGATTGAGTGTACTGCCTGTGAACCAAAGGTCGCTGGTTCAATTCCCAGTCAGAGCAGGTTGCAAGCCATGCCCCTAGTTGGGGACATGGTAGAGGCAACTGCACAGAGCTGTTTCTCTCCCTCTCTTTCTCCATCCCTTTCTCTCTCTCTAAATATAACTAAAATAGTTTTTTAAATAAAAAAATTGGGAGGAAAAAAGATTGTATATTTCCAGGCCAGATGGTATTAGATACTTTTAACTTCATTTATTATATTTTGTATTTTTTAATTATTTTTAAATCCTCACATCAGGACATGCTTACTGGTTTTAGAGGGAGGGGAAGTGAGGGAGAATGAGAGGGAGAGAAATATCGATGTGAGGAACATCGACGGGTTGCCTTTCGTACGTGTGGTGACCAGGGAGGCACGTGCCCTGACTGGGAATCAAACCCACAACCTTCTGGTTTGCAGGCTGAGGCCCAACCAACAAGCCACACCAACTAGGGCAGGTGCTTTAACTTTAGAATCTGTTTAGTTTGCAGAAACAACCTCCTGGGCTTCCAAATCTTGAGAGGCTGTAGATATTTGATCTACAGTGGGTTAAAAATCCAATAAGATTTTTCTTCCACAATAACCACAAACTCCTGAAGCATACTGTAATGATGGTTAGTGGTTATATACAGAAATTAATGGTGTAATGATGGTTAGTGGTTATATACAGAAATTAATGGTCTTAGGTAGTAATTATTTTTCAACTGCCCTAATTCCTTATTGTTTCCCAGAATAATTGATGTTTTCTTTTGGCATCAGTTATTGCTTGTTGGAAAAGCCTACTAAAGGCTGGAACACACAGAAAAAAACCTTCAGATAATCTAAGAATATAATGATTGAATTCCTACTTGATTGGGGATTTCTTTTTCCCCTTTATCCTACTTTTCACTAGCATTTCTTGCCTGCTCAGTTTTAACATTAGAAGTGGACAGGGCAGGGGGTATGACTGTCAGGAGCATATTTCACTCAAAAAATAGAAGTTGTCCTTTGTCTTTATCCCAAGCCAAGTATGCAAAGCAAATGATCTAAGGAATTACTTATCCGCATGGAATCTGTACCAGCTGTTCAGTTGAGAGCCATGTCCTCTGAAGAACAACGCAGAGAAGAGATTGGTACCCCGTTATTTTAAAGGACTTACTCCCTTTGTATCTGAAATCACTAGGAAGAAAAATATGATCAGCTTCCCTTAGTCACATCTGACATCTTTTCCCGTAAGAGATAAAGAAGGCCAATAATAAAATCAACCCATTCACAGTTAATTAATACATCTCATCATCTTAGAATTTTGATTAGATACATTAATGTTAACAATTTCCCTCAATTCAGAGTTGCTCAAGTCATTTAACCGACCTGGATTTTCTTTTTAGTCCTGTAAACCTCCCCGCTGACTTTTTAGATTCAGTACTGTGTATAGAGAGATTATGTAGATTATACTATTGATTTCATACCATCTCCCCAAATTAGCCTTTCTCCACATCTCTGCCTGGCAAAATCCTACCTATTGTACAGAATCTGACACAACTATTTCATCCATTAAGCATTTGCCATCCCCACATGCGTGTGTCTTTGTTATTCTCTTTTAAGTATTGTCACAGTCTGTCGTATGTTCCAGTTCCATGTGAACTGTGTCTCTAAGGTTGTAAGCCCCTTGAGAGCAAAGACTGCTTTGGTTGTCTTCACATCTGCCCCAGCAGTACCTAGCAGATAACCATGCATGGAGCAAGTTCCTGGTAAACGTACGTTGAAATCAAATGAAATAAACATCTACATGACCATATAGTAAAGGAAGATGACACCTTCTATGTTTCTGAAATCCTGCCGATCATAACTTTACAATCAGAAGTTATATTCTTTAGAGAGCTAACGTGTAACACTGCAAATGGCCTAAAGTGTCGGTAGCTTACTTCTACACCAGAGCACTGCATATAAGTTTCTTTAGTTTCACATCTGGCCTCTGCCGCTGTTCTTTCCCATGAGACAGTGCTCCTCAATTTATCACTTGAATTCCTTTTCTTATTCCAGCACTGTATCATCGAGGACTGCCACCACAGGTAAAGGAGCGATCCCCTCCTTCAAGTCCCCAGGAAAATCCCAAAATGGAAAAACCTTCATCTTCTCAAAAGGTAAATGTTTTCAAGAATATGTATAGTGTATGTACTTTGACTTTCACTCTCTCTGGATAAAATACTACTTCTATTTTTCATGCGTATATCCTTCATTGTTTACCTAATTATTTCTTGTAATATTGGCACCAACATTATAAAATACTAGATAAGGCAAATGTTATAGCCATTTTTCAGATAAGGAAACTGAGGAGGCTCAGAGATGAAAGTAGACCCCAAGTGATAGCCCAAGTAATGGAACAAGGACCTGAAATAGAACTTGTGACTTTTAAGTGTGATGCTATTTCCACCCTATACTGGTTTCCGTAACGGTGATACTGACACCGTCATTAGTCCCACCTGAAGGGTACACAGATCTGCTAAAGGTCAGTGGTGCCCACAGAGTAAAGATGTTCTACATTCCTGGAGCATTTCCTTTTACTTGGTAGTAATTTAAAATATTCTCAGATTAAAATGAATATGGATATATTGTTGGCCAGAAAAATGTCATGGTTTTTTAGCCTGGATCTTCAGGTACCCTGAGTCAGTATTCTTCGGATGTTAGTAGTACTTTGATACAAAATTTAATAAACAATGTGCCGTCATATCTATTACTTACTGCACTTACTTTTTTCTGTAACATGACCTTTTGCCTTACACTGAATAACTTTACTCTTGACCACATGAACTGGTGTGTACAGTTTGACCGTCGAACCTGTCGTGTATTATAAGCAGTTCTATGTTTATTGAGTGCTTATACTTCCATACTGAGCATCCCATCGGTCCTCACTGAAGCAGGACCGAGCAGGCGGAGCCATTCCACCACTGTGGTGGGAACTGTAATACAGACATGTGCACAATGCATTAGGAACATGCAGAAAGAAATCCTCCGAATCTGTGCTGGGGCATCCGGGAAGAGTTCCCAGCGGAGGTCAGGCTTGAGATGAGGCTTATAGGATAAAAGAGCAAGTGCTAGGTAGACAGTCTCCTAGAAAACACTCTAGCAAAGGGAACAACTTGAGTATGGTGTGGTTCAGTGTAGTTATGTTTGTGGAGTATAGGTCCTCATGGTGAGAAGGCTGAAACTGCAGGAATTGGGCCACGGAGAGCCTGCTGTCCGTGCTAGGTGCTTAGATTGTATTCTTCAGACAGAGAGGATTCCCTGGTGGAGGAAGTGACATGGACAGATCCGCATGTTAAAAATATCATTTTTCTGGCAGCATAGTGATTAGGTTGGAGGTAGCTAAGACCTGGGACAAGGAAATATTATAAATTAGGAATCCATCAAAATAAATTATGAAATTCTGAACTAGAGAAATATAATTGACAGGATTTTATGATTGATTAGATGTGATTAGTGATTTCGGAATCTGGGAACTGTGCTAAGCACCCTGGCTTACAAGTGAATGGATAGTGGTACCACAGAAATAATAAAAGAATAAGGAAGGTTAGACAAGATACAAAAAATGGTAGTGAGTAGAATGTGGTGAGTTCAGTTTCAGATATCTTGATCTGTTAGTAGTGCTTGTGGAGTTCCCAGGTACAGATATTTACTTGGGAGCCAGAAATGCAGCATTGGAATTTGAGAGAAGGTAGGGTTTCAAAATAAAATGGGGAGGAGTTAGTAGTTATTGTATTTAATCAGTAGAGTTGAAGCTTGTCATGGAGGAGATGTCTCAGAACAAACGTCTTGAGGGAAAAGTCCAAGGACAGAATCCCAGGTCAACACTAGTATTGAAGGGACAATCCAAGGGAGAGAAGATTAAGAAAGAATAATCAAAGGGGAAGGAAAGGTGCAGGAAAACAATTTTAAAAATGTGTCCTGGAAGCTAAGGAGAAAGGAGGTCCTAGGAGGCTGTAGTCAGTAGTATCAGAAATGGCCGCTTAGGTTGTGAAAGCACTGGTAATGAAGGGGACCCTGGCACCTCTGCACTGGTAGCAGGGGTTGATAATAGTATGACAAGGATGGGACCTCAGCAGGTAAACTCAGGGAACGCATTCCCAGAGCTTCAATTGAAGAAAGGAAAAAAGTCAAGTTGCAGCTGGACAGAGACCTACTTCCAGGAGTGACCTTTTTTTTTTTTTTTTTTTTTTTTTAATTTTATTGTTGTTGTATTACATCCATCCCCTTTTTGCTCCCCTCTGTCCCCCTCCCCACCCACCAGGAGTGACTTTTTTTTTAATACTAGAGTGACACATAAAATTATATTCTAAGAAGATGAAGATAATAAACAGCTTCAGGTTGAAGATAGCTAAAGAAAGTACACAGGGTCTTGGAGAAAGCAGGTTTTTATTGCAAAGACAGGTTGGTAGTGTTGGCTGGAGCAGTGGTTCCCAGCCGAGGGTGATTTTGCCTAGCATCTAGTTGATGGAGGTCACCGACGTGGCTCAACATCCTAGAATGTACAGAACAGCCCTCCTCATCAAAGGATTAGCTGGCCAGAAATGTCGGTTGCACTGAGTTTAGAGCTGTACCTCTCTGAGACAGGTTCATATGAATGAGGGTACAGGTAAGTTAATAAAGTGGAAGTCTGGAAATCAGGGATGTCTTTATGTTTTCAAAAACAGAAAAGAAGTTCCACATTAGGCGTGAGGGTGAAAGGAGTGAGCTAGAAAGAATAGTGACCATTGGAATACCTGTGGGATAGTAGGAGCAGGAACATAAAGAGATTTCTGAGAACTCTCGGAGCTGCTATTTGAATACCATAAAAGTGGAGAGGGAATGATTCTGTGTAGTCCAGATTTTGTTTCTTCACTCATGCTCAGCACCTAGGATATAGCAGTGGAGAAGACAGATTTGGTTTGATATATAAATAACTGGGACTTGTGAGCATAATCGAGGCCAAGAGGATAAGAGAGAGCATTGGTAAGAGAGTCACTGAAGTAAAAAATGATGGAAGGTCAGCCAGATTGGAAAAGATGTGGAATCAGAAGACTGGCTAACTTAGAGAGCAAGGTTCTCTGCAGGGTTGCCACCAGCCACCCATGCCCAGATGGAGGCAGAGTATCATGGAGTAAAGGAGTCAATAGACTGGAACTATGGCCTGTAAATCAGGAAGCTTGCTTACATAGTATTTCCGATGTCAAGCAGCTCATGGTTATGATAAATTCAGAGTTGTATGTAAGAGCTGAAGTCAGACTGGAACTGTTACTAGAATTGAGCTGGCCAAGGAACTAGGACCAAGTATTGGATTGTTACCTTGGACATTAAAGTTCTAAAATGATTGCAAGAGTTGGGGTGAAGGAGACACAGAACTAAGAGCCGAAGTTCTGAATTCTTGTGGTACTGCGGATGTCACAACCTTGGCTTTACGTTGAAATCACCTAAGGGGAAAAAAAAAAAAATACTGATGCTTGTCCCCACACCCCAGATTGATTTAACTGGTCTGGAATGGAGCCTCAGCATGGGGAGATTTCAGAAGTCCAGGTGATTTTAACGTGCAGCCAACCCTGAGAGCCATTGTGCTTGAGTGACGCCACTGTCCGGAGATGACAGCGACAGATGTAAGCAGCGGGTGTTAGTGCCAGATGTGAGAGCACCCGGCCAGGGGCACTTTGAATGTATATCGCCTAAAATCAGCCACAGAGAGCCCAGAGGCCAGTGCGAACTCCAGGTCCCCATGGTTCATGGATTATGTGTGAATGTACAGCTTAGACTGCAAGGAACTGAGAGAAAAACGGTTTCTGAGCGGTGACACACCGGTTTCACACGCAGCAAGGATGTATGCGGCTGCCTGTGACCGCCTGGGGACTGCAGAGGTCCAGTTGAAAGGATTGGCAAGGCATCGTACTGTGGGCAGATGCTACATGTGTAATATTATCCACTGTTTGGAATTCATGAGGTTTAAGAATTCAAAGAGATGATCATGGAAATTTTCAAAATACGTATGACGTTGGCTTGGGGGCCATCGGGGTCAGCTACCAATATTTGTAGTGTGTGCTGGAAACTGCATAGGAAGCTGTGATAGGCACTGTCTTCACTTGTCATGGCCCACTGCTCTCCCTGATGCTGTGTCTTAGGGGTCTTTGAAACTGGGGTCACCCAACTCCCACCTCTGTGGGTTCCTGCCCAGCAACCCTGAACTGATTCTGACTCTGCCTTGGGAGATAGAAGGAGCTCTTACTGGCATCGCCCCTGTGTTACCATGGACAGAGACCTCTTACCTGCTTCCCAGACGCCCCAGCCCTCGCTGCCGGTGCCCCTCCCCTGCTTAGAACTCACTGCATTGCAGTTGCCATTTATGCTGTGCTTGGCTTTTTTATTTTGTGTACCTTTTCCTCTCACCAATCTTCATGCTTAAACTACGCTTTTATATTTACATCACAACAGACGAATTCTTCCTGACCCTTGAGGTGTGCTTCCAGCTAACCCAGTGCTGCCCAAACCCTAATTCTAACAGATCTCAAGGAACTTTACACATGAAAAGGAAAACATTAAGGGAAAAAAAAAAAAAATAGATAAAGCCAGGAAGTTGCAGAGAATAAGAATCCATTGAGCGAGGGAGAAGAAAGGTTCTCATGGAGGACAAGGGACTCGAATTGGGCTTTAAAATTTAAGATGCATAGATTTCTTTTGTTGAAGAACAATTTGATCTGCTTTGCTTGAATCCATGTGTTAGAATAGACTCCTACATAAATTTTTCCTCTTAGGAATGGGCCATGTGTATAGTTTGATAATGTTTTACTTTCCTGGGTATGAAAGTATAAAGAAGGATCTATACTTATTAAAAAAAAGAAGTCCCTGAGAAATTATGTTGTCCCAAGTAATCAGGAAACCTCAGGAACACCTGAGTCACAATGCAAATAGTCAACCCTTGAGGAATGTGTAACTGGGCTTCCTCAGCACCTGCCAAGGATGCATGTCTTCAGTTTAGTTCTTCTATCAAAATACATAGGGTTTGATTTTATCAAGATCCTGCCTTCTACACCTACCGCAAATTCTATCAGATGTTTAACTTCATGAGCAAGTTTTATTTTTATTACCACATGTAAGATATGTTAAAAGAAGGACATGAAAAGTACCTGGAAAGTGACTAGAAGTAGGGGAAAGTCCTGAGTGCATAGAACTATAGAACTGGTGACATGGAGGGAACTTTACGGATCATCGCTGGTGATTCTGGTCAACTCCCTTCATTTTATAGGTGAGAGAATCAAGATCCCAAAAGGCTGTAAGAGTCTCATTTAAAGTGACAGTCCTAATTGGCAGCTCGGGATGCAAGTTCTCAGGCCCACCCCGTTCCTTCCGCCACCAAGTCAGTGACACAGACAGCTGGTGCCTGCACAGCCAGCCACATTTTGTGTCACACTGATTGTCTACACCCCTGGGGTTTTTTTTAAACCCCTATTTTCTCTTTGTTTCACTATACCCATCTTCATGTGGAAGTCTTTAGAATTATATTCTTTATACTTTTTAAGGAAAAAAAGAAAGAAAGAAAAGAAACCTCCTGAATTGTTTTCCTTTTAAATTATTTCTATTCAAACTGCGGAATAAGAAGTAAAATTATACCTTTTAATAGCGAGGCAGCTGCTGGGTCTTATTAAGCTCTTCCAAGTGGAGCACACCTGTTCTGTCGCTAAACGTGCCAGGTCTCTCCCAGCATTTCATCCCGGGCATTGCAATGCTAGTGGGTGATGGAAGCATTTGTTCTCCGACTGCAGGAGGTGGGCACAGGCTTGAATCCCCAAGTGAATCAGAAATTACCTATGTCAAAGGGATGGGAGAGTAGGAGAATGTTTTCCTCAAGCTCATTCCAGAAAATTTTTATCACAGTGTGCTATAAATTTGTGTCTTAATGGCCAGGGGGCTCAGAAGCTTTTTTTAAAAAGAAGCAGCAGCAGCAGCAGCAGCCCTGGCCACTGTAGTTTAATTGGTAGGAGGCATTGTCCTGTAAACCAAAAGGTTACAGGTTTGATTCTCAGTCAGGGCATGTAACTAGTTTGCAGGTTCGATCCCCAGCAGGGCACGTAGGAGAAGGCAGCCAGTTGATGCCCCATCCCCCGCCGCCTTCCTCTCTCTTTTCTCTAAAAAAACAACAAAAGTGTCCTTGGGTGAGGATTTTAAAAGGAAAAAAAGGCCTGCTGACAACTTCAATTTTTTGATGGGGAGACTTTTTTTAGGCTTTTTTATTTTTCTACCCTGTATCATTTGCTCTACCTATATCATTCATTTCTTTGAGGAAGAAAGCTGTTAAAGTTACTTGAACTCGGTCCTGCTATTTAGGTTCACTTTAATTTGCATTTCCTGTTTAAAATGTTGTCTGCATATGTAAATACATGTCTTTATTCATGTCTATGTTTTATGCAACTAGGATCATAATCTGATCTTTTTCTTTCATAATTTACATGAGACGTTTTTTCCTGTCAGCACAGACAATTCTGTTTAACAGTGCCAAGTTACTAAAATGCCCAATTTTTAAATTCCTAAAATGACTTTTTTTTTCTGAAAATGCTTGATTAAAGAAACCCCAATGTAGAAAATTACCCTCTATTTTCTATAAATAGTTAAGCATTGACAAAACCAAATATGTTTTCTTTTAATGCCAGACACAATAATAATTATGCACAGGAATGCTAGATTGTATCTGTAAATGGGGAGAAATTACTATGATGTTTTTGTTTACATCTTTCTCTAAAAACTAATTAAGTGAATAATAGTTATTAGTTTTGCTCTCCTAAGGTAATTGTAAAAATATCCATTATAGCTCATCTCTTCTTGTGACAAGAGTTGTAATTATTTTCAGTTTTTACTTAGCTAGGTCAATTCAAAAGAGAATTGGCTCCTAAAGCAAAGTGCATATTCCACTTAAATTCAGGGCCAGCTGATTTCTTGTCGAGTGCAAAACAAGCAAAGAGAACCTAAAAAGATCACATAACTTGATGGTGGTTTCTCTTCCAGCCACACACTCACACACACACACACACACACAATTTTACATCGGTAATTCTGCCAACCTCTCAGAAAAGCAGTAGGTAAGAAATAAGTTGCCTTCAATGTGCATGTTTTTTAGTCCAAAAAATATCTAATTTTCATTTACCCTCTTCCTCCTAAAAGTAGACAGTTTATTAAAGACTGGCTTCATTGTACCATAAATCACTATTTTAAAAATCCCTTCACATAGAAAAAAAAAATGTTTTTCCCTTTACTGATCATCTAAATTATTTTTAACCATAGGAATAATATTATTTTATTACTGTGTTAAGGCCCAGCAATGAATTTATAATAGACGGTGGTGATTTTGGTATAGCAAAGCATATTATCCAAAAACCTAGAAGTTAGTTAATATACACTAAATCATTGAGAAAAACAACCATAAATATTATCGCCTCCTTTCTGTTGCTAAAGAATAATGTTAATTTATATCTTTATATACTTTAGTTGTTACATTTGTCAAAGAAATTATAGTCCTGTAAATTATTACATTAAAGAGAAAATGAATTTATGCTTGGATTTGCTTTAAAATTCAAGAATCTTTTAATGTTTTATCTTTATCTGAAGAAAACAAAATCAAAATCTTACAAGTAAAACTAAAGAACTTATTTGTGTCCCATGAAAAGCCTTAGTGCAGTTAACACTGATAAGCATTTCTTTTTCTCTGTAATTTGTTTCAGTAACAGAAATATTTTGAGGGGAAAAAATGTCATTTACATTTGAAAATTTCTATGTCCCACAGAGAGAGTGAGTGGGACCCAGTGATGGAACTTCAAAGCCAGCAAGCATGTTACTTCACACTGCAGATTCCACCTTTAACAATGAAGTCCCTGGTTGTTCTGACAGAGGAACTTGAAAAGCCTTCAGAATCACTCTCACCCTGAAAGGAACCCATTAGCTTTTGACTTCTATAAAGGTCTGGGGACCAGTGAGTTCTGCTACTCATTCTCCTCATACCTTTGCCTCAGCCCTGCTGTTTCTTCCCCCAGCAGCTGTGTTCCTCCTTGCCCTGGGCAAGTCCCTCCAAGTTTCTAGGACCCTATTTCCCTCAACAACTGAGACACCACACACACACACACATACAACACACACACACACACACACACACACACACACAGGCTGCTTCTCTTTCAGTTTATCTAACCTGGGGCAGGGACTAGATAATGGCCAGTAACTCTGAAGTGTATGGGCTCTGAGAGAATCTCTGTGCTCTCCACCCCAAAACTTGGATAAGGGAATCCCGGGTGGGGGACAATCTGTCATTTCTTGATGTCTCCCTAACTCAAGTTACTTAAAATTTTTACGAAATAACACAAGCATGAAATTGTTTTTTATTATAGCAACCCAGTGATTATTCAGCCAATTTACATCCCTGAGCCCAGCCTCTATCTTGTTCTCTTATACAAATCTCCCATGAAAATTCAGTTTAGAGAATAATATCTCAATAAAGATTTCATAATTATGCCAATAAACCATTGATAAGTATTTGTAGAACATGCCTTCTGAGAAGTCATGTGTAGATTTTAGTCTTTGAAAAATGATATATAAAAAGTAAAAAAACAAGTAATGTGTGCAGCATCAAACCAATGTTCCACCTGGCCCAGTACCACTCACTCTCTGACAGTGACCTTAAGGATTGTTTGATAGACAGTGTGTGCTCTTCATGATTGTATTTTTAATGGTCAACCTAAATATGAGTGAAATCCCTCTCACAATCTATTATAGAGCTAAAATGTGAAAGATGTTACTGGGAGAACCAGCAACCAATGATTCTTGTTCTAACTTGTCCTTTAGATAGTGGCAGAAATGATGCTTATCAGTCACCCTGTCTTCTGACTTGACTATCAGTATGACCTTTTTTTCAGTCCTCTGACACCCTAACTCTGCTGTCCTCTTGTTCTGTCAGGTAGTCCAGGATTTCTCAACCTTGGCGCTATTGGCACTGTTGGCTAGATAAAAATTCTTTGTTTGGAGGGAACGTGTGGTGCGTTGTAGGATGCATAGCAGCATCTCTGGCCTCTATCCACTAGATGCCAGAAGCGCTGACCCCCTCCTGTTAGTCCAGTTAGTCAAACGTGTAGTCCAGACATGTCACATCTTCCCTGGAGGTCAAAATCACAGACACCCCATTGAAAATTGTTCTCTTTTAGTATATGTGCTGCCGAAGCGAGCACGAAAATTGTTCTCTTTTAATAGGAAAAAAAATTTGTATAGTATTATGTATGTGTGGATATATGTTTTCCTTAAATTATAGTTTTTCTTATTTTAAGATCCTGTTAATGAAATTTTGCTTTCATTTTTTTATTATCAGCAACTATGTAAGTAGTGGTTGGAGTTCAAGACTACCCTACTTTAAAACAGCAGTTTCACATAAAGATGTATCCAGACAGCTCTGTGAAAGTCAACATGATGAATTTATTTAAAAATATTTCTTAATTTAGTTTAGGTAGCTCTTGACTACCATTTATTTCCTTTGCTTGATAAATTATCTGTATGCTACTCTTTACATAAACCATTGAAAATTAATTGTATGCTAATATTCATGGGATTACTTAGCAGTCACAGTAACATTGTTATAATGGCCTGTAATTTTTATGTGGTTCTTCTTTATATAAATGTCTTCTATCCACACAAACCATGCATACTACCAGAAAGTCTCTTTCAACAAATTGGAACAGATTTGTTTTTATCACTCTGTCACTGAACTTTTCTGTACTTACTGAGTCTTTCCTTCCATTTTACCCCTATTGCTGCTTTCCCGTTACCGTGGGTGTGTTTAAGCAGCAGCCTCTTACACACTGGTGTACTTTATGTAATGGAGATAGAATGTCTGATAGACCTCCAAAGGCTGACAACTCTTGTGAAAAAAATACTGCAGTGTCATTTTGAGTCACTGACTAGAAAGCAGTACTTCTCCCCCGGTGACCAGAAAAACATTCCTGTGAGATCATGAAGGCTACACATTGTCCTGTTCTTAAACTCACTAACAAGAATAAGTTTTTTTATTGCAACTTCTGTAACTTCCACAAATACCATGTATAATTATTAAGTTTGTTATAGCTGCTAATGTACACATTATAAATAATCATAAAACAAAATGGCTTATGTTTAGATGTACATAGTGGATATAAACCTATTAAAGGAGACAACGGAAGAAGAGCTCATTTAAAAGCAACATGGCCAAACAAAATCTAAACTAATAAGAATATATTCTATATTAAATATATATACATACATATATATGTACATACTGAGATGAGGAATAAGGAATCTCTTAGATTGGGCTACAGACAGGCTGTCTAAAATTTCCACTTAGAGGGATCTCTTTTTGTCCCATAATCTTATAGTATGTTATTTGTCTCACTGCATTTAACACCTTCACCCTCAGTGCCAAGTTATTTATACCTACGTTGGCCCTTGATGTCTATGTTTGCTTACTACTGTTTGTTGGGAGGGAAGTTGAAATCCTTGATGAGAAGGGTTGGGGAAAAGTGAGATTCAAACCAGAGGAAGGAGGAAGAAAGGGAGGAGACTGGAGGGATACCAATCCATGCTCATAAGCTACTGAGTCAACTTCAGACTAGTCAAGAATTGGATCTGAGTGTTCTTACCCTCACACATGGCCAATTTGTTACATGCCAGATTAATTTTTTCCAACTGCAAGCCTCAGAATTACTTTAGATCATCGCATAAAAATACCCATGCCTGCATATCTATGTTCATTACTGCCTTATTTACAGTAGCCATGAAATGAAAACAACCTAAGTGTCTATTGACAGATAATGGATAAAGATGTGCTGTGTGTGTGTGTGAGAGAGAGAGAGAGAGAGAGAAAGAGATGGAATACTACTCAGCCATTAAAACAGTGAAGTCCTGCCATTTGCAACAACATGGGTGGACTTTGAGAGTATTATGCAAGTGGCTCCTAGTCTAGCGCAATGAATTGAGAGTGTTATGCTAAGTGAAGTAAGCAGAGGGAAAATGACAAATACTATACAATTTCACTTATGTACGTATATGGAACGTTAATAAAAACAAATGAACCAACAAACCAAAGAAGTCATAGAGGCAGACAACAGATTGGTAGTACAAGAGGAAGAAAGGGGGTGGAGGGAGGAGGGAGGGCAAAACAGTTAAAGGTGGGGGTCAGTTGTATGGCAGCGTATGGAAACAGTGGTGAGTGCAATACAGTATATACAGATATCAAATTATAATGATGCCTATCTGAAACTTACATAAAGTTATAAATTTAAAATGTTACCTATTTTAAAAAAAAACAATTCCTAGACCCTACATTTAATGTGCTGATCTTTAGCAGATACTCCATTGTGTTTCTGAAAGCCTCCTTTGTAGACATAAGGAATTTTGTTTGATAATGCTCTTCCAACCTCTACGTGGAATAAGGTGCCTACTTTGGGCCCCTTAATCTCTGAATATAAACTTCCAGTTGACCTGAGTATGTAATAGTCTATAAGCCATTACACGTAGCCATGTGAAACCAATGGGAATCACCTTTACAGTAGTCATATCCTCCTGCCAAAGTTCCCACGTGAGTACTTTACATATAGGACAGTCTCAGTGATTATAATGGATCAAGACAGAGCCCCCCAAATCTTCATAGATTTGTGAGGAGTAATATTAAAGAAGGTGGCAATAAATTGTAAACAGTAAAATTGTAATCTGGTAAATGCACAGAAGCCATGCTGAAAAATATACAGTCAATCATTATTTAGAGTAATAGTTAAGGTCTATAAATTTACCATGAACACTGATTTAGCAATTACTGAATCAACACTTTTAAGGGAAATAGAGGATCAGTCCCTGTGAGCCTATGGGCATAATATTTTTATCAATCAATCAATACATAACTTTGTTTTATATGTATTCCATTTAAAAACACTTTATTTAATATATGTAGATTGTTGATTCATTCAAATCGAACAGCACTATAACTTCTGTCTCAACAAAGCATAACTTGCTCCTGTATTTTCTCTGCGAGACACATCAGCCATTGTACACTTAGTCACTGCACAGCACTTCAACTCTGTGCTCAAATCACCAACAAAATGCACAAAAATGTGGAAAGCATGGCACTACATAAACCACTCATTCACAATATGAGAGCTTAAAACAGACAGCATTAGAAACATGATGAAGCATTAAAAGCTGAGAAAACGTGGCATTGGGCAGCTCAGATTTTCACCTCACCGCTCTGGGCCTGGACATGAATATAAATGACAGAAAGCTCCATGAGTCTTGATTTGGGGGTTACAGATTTTAGTAAGTAGGCAAATTTGCAAATAGGAAATCTATAATTAGTGAGAATCTGCTATATTTTGAAACTTTATTAAAAATAAAAGCACAGTTGTTTCATAACCCTGTTGGTCTTTATCATAAAGCTTGAAGAAAGAAAATGTTAGGTAAAGAAATTAAGTCAAAAGGAAAAGTGTGACCTACTGCTTCTCCTAGTATGGCTCATGTATGACTTTTTCTTCAATTCGGTCTTCCTCTTTCAATTGAAATATAAGACCTATTAGGTTCCTTGAAGACAGGGACTGTCTTGTTCAAACTTGAATTCCGGGCGTCTAGGTCAAAGCAGGAATGAACAAGTGTTTACCTCATAAAGGATTGGGTAAGCAAATAGGAGCAGCTGTTCTGATATGCTAATTACCCTCCTAAGTCAGACTTGACCCCTGTGGGTGACACACAGGCAGACCCCAAGTACTTCTAACTGCCAACTAGAAATTTTCACATAGGTAGCATTCCGGAATCTCTAGTTCAACATGCCCAGGTCTCCTTCAGTCTCTCCACTTTCCTCCCCTATTCTCCCATCTCTGGGGAATAGCTCTGACCCAAAGAGGAGGTGGTTCAACTCCACTCATTCTTTAGTTTTCGGAATTTTTCTTACAGTGGGGTAGAGGGTGGCATTATGATGTTTCCTGCCATCTTGGTTATCTGCCATCAGTTTTCAGTCTCCCCAAACCAGCTCCCGCAGACCACCAGGAAATAAATGCATGGAAGCAACTATTTAGCTGTTTGATGCCAGAGACATTCATAGGGTTTCAGAGTGTGTGTTTTGACCTGTGGGTAAACCAATTGTCCATTTTTCTCACTTCTGCTCTGGAACACTATCATTGCTGAGGAAAATCACACAATCCTATTGGTTGTTTCTATGTCGTTTATAGGATGTTAGCCTTTGTGAGGCCCATGGTCTTGATCACCCTTTAATTGCTTTTCCTGACTGGCCCCTGCCCCATTCTTTCCAGTGCCTGGTCAGAATGATGTCTGCCTTTCTCAAACTCCCAAGCTCTTACTTCAGCTTAACTTTGTCACCATGCTTTCTTGAGGAGAAAATATCCAAGACAAGTACCTGAACTTTCACCCCTGCCTTCTCTGTATTTCTGTAATTTCCCCTTCCTTCTCCACTACTTCCAGATCTCAAGAAAGAAGTGCCTCTCCATGTGAAGTACACCCATACCCCAGCGTACTGGGTCACTAACTCCATTGTCTCTACCCTGTCCCGTTCCTTAACTTCCATAACACCGCGCCTACCCCTCCTGTTTCTCGAGGTCTCTGGCCCTGCCTGCCACTATAGTACAAGTCTTCACCAAGAGACACACTGCATCTTTTGTTTGTTTGCTTGTTCTGTAGCATATTTTCTGGGTCTTCCCCTTCTTCCCTTGTAGTTTCAAATATTGCTTTGGTATACTCTACATCTGTAACCCAGGCTCCTGGTCCAAATTCCCCAAGTATTTCTAACTGCCAACTAGAAATTTTCATATAGATATCATCTGGAATCTCGAGTTCCTTATGCACAAAAGGTTTAAAAACCAGAGTTTTTTTTCTCTATGCCAGTATGTTAATGAAACCATCACCTACATTTAAGGTCAGGAGTTCTCTGTCAAAAGAGCAGGCAAATAGTCAAACATTAGGGAACAGTGGGGTGGGGGGGTGGGCAGGGGTTGCAGCATAGCAGCATAATTGTATCTTTGATAGAGTTTTACATTAAATGCTAGAAGAATAAATAGAAATGAAGCTTAGGATACAGCGTTAAACACAGCTGAACCTGAACAAGAGAACAGGATCAGGAAGGTGCTTGTGCAGCACTTACAGGAGCAGGATTTTATCCTCATGGTGTAGGGAGCAAGCAAAGGATGTGCAGCATGGGAGATGACATCAGGTTGGTTATTTCCAAAGCTCGTTCTGGAAGCTCTGAGAAGACTGGGAAAAGCAGCACTGGAGGAAGGAAGACAGGAAGGGCTGTTGCAGTAGCCCACGCCAAACATACTGAGAAAGCAGGACTTTGCGATTTATCCACAAAAAAGGAAAAGGAGAAATCTAGGTTTCTAACTTGAATGTCTCTGTGCATAGTTATAAAAACTTCAGTTTTGAGACATGCACAGTTTGTAGTGTGTGTATAGCAACCAATTGCAGATCTCTTGAAGGCTTTTATGGGACTCTGGAGAAATCCGAAAACTTATAAGGTAGTTTGGATGAAAAATTTTGGATCCAAGTGTGTATGTAGAAAAACTATTGTGTTTATAAGATTTAGTGCAAACTAACAATTGCCAAGGTCATTAACATAAACATGCTGGTTGAATCCATGGGAACAGAGGAGTATAAAGAATAAAAAGTACAGCCTTGGCTGGCATGGCTCAGTGGATTGAGCACCAGCCTGCAAACTGAAAGGTCATCAGTTCAATTCCCAAACAGAGCACATGCCTGGGTTGCAGGCCGGGTCCCATGTTGGGGGTGTGTGAGAGGCAACCAACTGATCATGTACCTCGAACTCTGATGGTTCTTTGCCTTTCTTTCCCTCTCTCTAAAGGTAAATAAAATCTTTAAAAGAATAAAAAGGACAGGTGGTCAGTAAAGGATGCCAGATTTTTTAGAGTGAACTGAAGGGGAAGAACTTGGGTATTGCTATGAAACAGCATCCAGGAACCTGCCTATGGTAGTCTTCATTCTTCCATTCTCCAACTCTTTTTTTTTTTAAAGATTCTATTTATATGTTTTTAGAGAGAGGAGAAGGAGGGTGGGAAGAGAGGGAGTAAAACATCAACATCTGGTTAACTCTTGAGCGCCCCCAACTGGGGACCTACCCTGCAACCCAGGCATATGCCCTAACTGGGAATCGAACCAGTGACTGCTTTGCAGGCCGGTGCTCAGTCCATTGAGCACACCAGTCAGGGCCACTGTTCTCCAACTTTTAATGTACCTTTTACCTGCTCACTGGAGATACCTTCCTAAAACAGAAATCAGGTCATGTGACTTATGAGTTCAACTATCTTAGTTGGCTCTACATTTGTCTCTGTAGTCCAAATCTTATTAAATGTTTTTTAGATTCTACCCTCAAAAATGAATAGAAGTTCTGACCTACTTTTCCTCATCCTCCAAAACAGGCTCCTGGTATGCTGCCCTATGGACATATCCCACAAGTCTTTGCACACCCCGTTTTCTTGAACTGTGTAGTTTTTGATGCTTCTCCAATTACCAGAATTTTAATTTAAGATTATCCCTTAAATCTAACTAAATGTTTCCTCTTCTGAATTCTTCTCAAAAGCCTCCAGTTACAATTCGAGTCTTCCGTTCTCTTTCTCCAAACATCTCCTTTGCACCTTTGTCTCAGTTTCTCCCTCTGCCATGTCTGTTGCGTCCGTGCCTGTCTCTGTGACAGGCATGACTGGGAGCTCCATGAGCCTACTCAGCTTTGTATCCCTGGGAGTCCAGCACAGCGCCTCGCTGGTAGAACGGTGTTCCACAAGAATGTGCTGTTGTTTAAATGGCACCGTTAGTGTCCAAAACCACAAATCATGAATCACAATGAAGGCCTTCCCTTTTTGGTATATTGTAGAAATTGCATCTTAATGCCAAGGAATACTTTGTCCTTAAAGAAAAAAGCACTGTAATTGGGGGATTTAGCATCAAGTACAAATCACATAATAAATTCTAAAATTAAAGAATCAAATCAAACTCATTAAAAAAAAAAAAAAATGTGCTCCTGGAAATAGAATTTTAGCAATAGAGGAAACCTGAAGAACTTGTGTGGTCCAATTGTAAACTCCCTTCTGTGGAGCCCTGTTCGTCAGGGCGCTGGGGGTGGTGGGCTGGGGGTAGTGGGCTGGGAGGCCCAACCTTGCTGTGCCCCACGGTAACTCTACCTTTCAGTATTTGTGTATGAGGTTTTCAAACAAAACTCTACCGAAAAATTAATTTGCTGTTAAGTCATGTTGAAAAATAGGGGCGTAACATTCAAGCTACTTCTATAAGCATGTGACTCTGGGCCTCCATTTCCTCATCTGTAAAATACAAGAGTGGTGCTATGATAGTTCATGGTTTCATTCTGAGCCCCTGCTCTTCCTTTTCAAGTGAAAAAATAGACTCCCAAGAGAGGTGGCTTACTCAGGCCACATGGAGGGTTAATGACCAAACCAAGACTAGAATTTAACCACTATCCTTGATTGTTGTTATTCTCTTATTCATTTTCCCTCTCTCTCTCTCTCTCTCTCTCTCTCTCTCTCTCTCTCTCTCTTTCTCTCTCTCTCACTTTCACCCTCTCCCTCCCCCTTTCCCTCCCTCTCTCAAAAATTCCTACAAAGTGGATATTAATTATATGCAAAAGATAGATATTGGGATTTTATGAACAGCATGTAAAAATAGAGCTATGCTATGTCAAATTTGCCTTCTTTAAAGCTGGTGTGCTAGTTACAGCAAACATGGATTGAACACTTAATTTTACATTCATTCTTCAAGTTTATAAGAAATTTTTGGGTGAGTTGTTTGCATGGCCCATTTCTCTTTTAACAAAGCTGTTTATGAGTTGTTTTCTTCTTGGCTAATCTCCATGTAATCAGTAGAAGCCCTGAAAATCATCCCATTAATCATTCCTTTAGTGTGTAAGTCTCACTGCATCTAAATGTAAAAGCACCTCTAAGAAGTTGTAAGGCTTGGGGAAGCAGGAGTCTGTAGAGTCTGGTCCTTTCATTCATCTCTTTTGCTTTGCTCATCTTCCTCTCTTCATCCCCTCCTCTCCAGTCAAGGGTTTCCATGAGGAAGAAGTGAAGTCTCGAAACAACTGTTTGAGAGGAGTGTGCGGACAGGAGGGAAAGAAGGGCAGTCATGCTCTTTGGCCTTGTGGATGGTGGGGGGTGCTTATGGGCTGATAATATTGTGGCCTTGGGGTCTTTTTTGTTTAAAGATAAAATAAAACAAAACAGCTCACAGAGACACCTCCTTCTTCCCCCTCCTGCCTCCATGAGTAACTACCCATATGGCGCGCTGCTGCTGAGACCAAGGAATGAGTGAGTAAAGGTGTTTAGAAGTGAAGTACTAGTCCTAATTAAGTACGTGTCCTTTTACAAATAAGTGTTGACGCTTTGTCATGTGTATACACTACTAATGTGGGATTCATAAGATTTGAACCCAAGTTCAGCCACCTTGGTATCAGTCACCTTTGGATACACAGGTACAGTAACGCAATAATATAGGAGGAAAGATGGCAGGAACCATGTTTAACCTAGGTAAGACCAACTTTTTGAGGACATCACAGCACCTGTTTCATGTGAACTGACTGTTAAAAGCAGGTTTGGTAAGGCCTGAACGTGGTCATATGTTACACTCATCTGTCAAGGTCACAAGTATTTAAAAGAAATGTTGTCTTAGTGATCTATAATTCTGTTTGACGTCTCTTCAACCTCTGGAGTAGTTCAAATTCTAATCTGATCCATTATGTTGAAGGATTTTTTTGTTTTGTTTTGTTTTTTAACCTAGTAGTTTTATAAAAGTTTCAAATATATAAATGTATGAGGTCTGTCCTGAAAGTATTGGCCATGCAAACTGTTTTAATTGTATTGATATTGACTTGATACTTTCAGGACAGACCTTGTATTTATGATAAAATGCTTATCTTGCCATAAGCAAAGAGATAGAAGTAACTCTTAGACCGTGTAAAGAATAATATGTCTTACCTTTAATTTGATGGCTGTGTTTGGAATTTATTTCGTAAGTCTGGAAAAAAAACAAGAAATTCTTTTACAATTGATGCTTTTCAATAATTGAACTAGGTTTTGATGGGTTTCTTAGCTTCTTGCTCTATTGGGTTGAAGGCAGGTACAGTATTCTGCAATCTGAATTACTCCTTGGGTTTGAATTTTCCATATTTTTGTACTTTCCTCCCAAAATACATTTTAGCTAAGATCATTTTCACTGCTGTAAAAAAATCAAGGTGTTTGTCATTGATTCTTTTGTTTTCTATGAAATTGAATCACTTACTACAGCCTTTACTAAGTCTGCTTGTTCTTTAATTCTTGTTTTTATTATATGCTTGATGTCATGCTATACAGCTAGCAATAATACCACATAATTATGACCTAGAAAAACACATTATCCCTTTGAAGCCTTTCTGATAAGAAAAGTAATATTGTTTTAAAATATTCGGTGTCAGATCTTGCTAAGGAATGATCTTCCAGAAATCTCATTGTGGAGGAAATCTAAAAAGGCAAAACAAGCTTTGGTAGAAATAAGACTGGGAAAAGAGTAGTTACTCAGACAAGTCAGGATGGAAAGAGAACACTGTACTCCTTTTCTTTCATGTTAGTTTTTTGAGTTTTATTAAAGATGTGGAATATCTCTCATTTGTATATCATTCAAAACTTTAACATAGTAACAATTTATATTTTATGTGAATTTTAAATGGATCCTTTTCATAGCACAATTATCTGTAGGAAACATTTACAATCTATATTATGGCAACATTTGGTTGGTTTATAGATTTGTCTATATCAAACACTATTTTCCCACGATATACTTTCATTTGGAATTAATGTTCATACTCCAAAGGAACCACCTAACACAGCGTATATAACTCCACACCACTAAGAGCACCTATTTGTTTTTCTCACAGAGGTGCCATTAATAAAACAGACACTTGGAACAAATTTTGTAAAGAGATTCAAAGAACTCTCAGATTTAATATTTACATATAATTAAGTGAGTATACTATGAAAATACAGAGTATACTGAAAAGATTACAAAGTCAAATGCAATGCTAAAAGGTAAATTTAGAACTTAAATAATATATGGTGTAGTAGTGCCAGATTAATTTAGGTTGAGTCAATAAGACACTTTTTGCCGCACACTGGGGAGCTGGCTTTCTTTATAGAGTGCTTCAGCTCTTGGAGGACTGTCCATTTATGTTCACAACAGGCTTGCTGTCTGCTCTCTCAGCAAGTTGGTGGGTTTTAAAGCATGTGAATATTACCTGTGTTGCTGCCTCTAATTTTTGACTAACTGTTTGTTTTATTCTTCTTTTACAACAGTCAGACAACAAGGACCCGTCTCAGGATTTCAAATGGGGTTTGGAATCTATGACACAGTAAGCAACTTTCCTTCCCAAATGGTTTGCAGCAATATGTAGTTATTGTTGGTTGTTTTTTTAATTAAGGACAGTTTTTCATTCTTCAAAACACACTCTGGCCCTGGCTGGTAGCACAGTGGATAAGGTGCCGGCCTGCAAACCCAAAGGTCGCAGGTTCGATTCCCCAGCCAGGGCACATAACCAGGTTGCAAACCAGGTCTCCAGTCAGGTCTGTGGCTGGAGGCAGGTGAAAAGCAACTATACATTGCTGTCTCTCTCCCTCTCTGCCTCTCTCTCTTCCCCTCTTTCTAAAAATAAAGCCTTAAAAAATAAAAATAAAAAACTGAATTTAATTTCAGATAATTGATTTTTAAGAGTTTAACTGCTTTAAGGAGAATACTTTTTTAAGATTTTATTTATTTTTAGGCAGAGGGGAAGGGAGGGAAAAGAGGAGAGAAACATCTATCCTCTTGGCTCACACCCTGACCAAGACTGAACCCACAACCCAGGCATGTGCCTTGACTGGGAATTGAACCAGCAACCTTTCACTTTGTGGAACAATACCAAATCCACTGAACCATGCTGGTCAGGGCAAGGAGAATATGTTAATGGTTAGATGTTGAGGATGTGTATGAAAAATTATAAAAATTAAGTTACATTAAAGTACACTAAAATTTTTTAACATTATTTATTTTCTTTTTTATTGAATAGTTTGTTGTTGTTCTATTATAGTAGTCCCAATTTCCCCCTTTTTGTTCTCCACTGCCCCACCTGCCTCCCATTTCCATAGTCAGTCCCTAACCTCTTGTTCATGTCTGAGGGTCATTTATACATGTCCCTTCCCCTTTTCGCTCCCCTTCTGACCTCCTTCCCTTCTAGTCACTGTCAGTTTGTTCCTTGTTTCCATGCATCTGGTTCTGTTTTGCTCCTTTGTTTTGTTCATTAGGTTTCTCTTATGGATGAGATCATATGGTATTTATCTTTCACTGACTAGCTTATTTCACTTAGCATAATACTGTCAGGTCCATCCATGCTGTCAGGAAAGGTAGGGTTTCCTTCTTTCTGCTGAGTAGTGTTCCACTGTGTAAATGTACCTCAGGTTTTTGATCCACTCATTTACTGATGGGCACTTAGGCTGTTTCCAGCACTTGGCTATTGTAAATAGCGCTGCTATGAACATAGGAATGCATAGGCTTCTCTGAATTTGGTGTTTTAGGATTCTTCAGTATAATTCCAACAGTGGAATTGCTAGATGTACAGTCAGTTCAATTTTTAGTTTTTGAGGAAATTCCATACTGTTTTTCTCAGTGGCTGCACCAGTCTGCATTCCCAACAATACACTAAGATTCCCTTTTCTCCACATCCTCACCCACACTTGTTGATTTTTGATTTGTTCATCATGGCCATTCTGACAGGTATGAGGTGGTACCTCATTGTGGTTTTAATTTGCATCTCTTATGGCTAATAATGATGAGCATCCTTTCATATGCATATGGGCCCTTTGTATGTCCTCCTCAGAAAAGTGCCTGTTCAGGTCCTTTGCCCATTTTTTAATTGGGTTGTCTGTCTTCCTTGTGTTGAGTTATATGAGTTCTTATATATTTTTTAAGTTGAACTGTTGTCTGAGGTATCATTGGCAAATATATCTTCCCTTACGGGTAGTTCTTTTCTCATTTTGATAATGGTTTGTTTAGCCATGCAGAAGCTTTTTAATTTATTTTTTCCTTTATTTCCCTTGCCCCAAAAGATATATCAGTGAAAATACTGCTGCATGGGATATCTGAAATTTTACCACCTGTTTTTCTCTAGGACTTTTATGGTGTCATAACTCACATTTAGTCTTTTATTCCTCCTAGTTTATTCTGATGTGTGGTGTAAATTGGTGGCCTAGTTTCATTTTTTTGCATGTACCATTCCAGATCTTCCAATATCATTTATTGAACAGACTATTATACTCCATTTTATGTTCCTGCCTGTTTGTCAACTATTAGTTGACCATAGAGACCTGGGTTTATTTCTGGGCTTTCTGTTCTGTTCCATTGATCTGTGTGTCTGTTCTTATGCCAGTACCAGACTTTCTTGACTACAATGGCCTTGTAGTATAGTTGATATCAGATATTGTGATCACTCTTCCTTTTTTCTTCTTATGATTGCAAAGGCTATATATAGTCATTTTCGGTTCCATATAAATTTTTGAAATATTTTTTCTAGATCTGTGAAATATGTCATTGTTGTTTAATAGGGATTGTGTTGAATCGATAGAACGCTTTGGGTAATACAAAAATTTTAATGACATAAATTCTTCCAGTCCATGGATACAGTATATGATTTCATTTATTTGTATCTTTAATTTCTTCAGTGTTCTATAGTTATCTGAGTACAGGTCTTTTACCTCCTTAAGTTTATTACTAGGTATTTCATTATATTTTTGTTGCTATAGTAAATGGGACTTTTTCCTATTTTCTATTTCTGATAATTCATTGTTGGTATACAAAAATGCCTTCAATTTCTGAATATTGACCTATCCTGCTATTTTGCCAAATTCACTTATTAGCTCAAGTAGTATTTTTGGTGGCTATAGGATTTTCTATGTACAATAGTGTGTCATCTGCAAATAATGACAGTTTTAGTTCCTTTTCCAATTTGGATGCCTTTTATTTATTTTTCTTGCCTGATCACTGTGGCTATAGCTTCCAGTACTACATTGAAAGTGGTGAAAGTAGACACCCTTGTCTTGCTCCTGAACTTAAGGGGAAAACTTACAGTTTTTGCCCATTGAGTATGGTGTTGGCTATAGGTTTCTCATATATGGCCTTTATTATGTTGAGGTATGCTCTCTCTATTCCCATTTTGCTGAGTATTTTTATCATAAGTGGGTGCTGTACTTTCCCAAATGCTTTTTCAGCATCTATTGATATGTTCATGTATTTTTTATCTTTCATTTTGTTTGGGTAGTATATTATATTTGTTGATTTGTGAATATTATACGTTCTTGCATCCCTGGGATGAATCCCACTTGATCATGATGTGTAATCTATTTACGGTATTGCTGGATCCTGCTTGCCAATATTTTGTTAAGTATAGGAATTAGTTCCTCTTGAAATGTTTGGTAAATTTCACCTGGGAATCCATCTGGATCCAGGCTTTTGTGTGCCAGAAGTTTTTTGATTATTGCTTCAATTTCGCTAGATGTTATAGGTCTCTTCAGGCTTTCTGCTTCTTCATTCAGTTTTGGAAGATCATATGTTTCTAGAAATTTGTCCACATCAACCAGGTGATCAAATTTGTAGTCCTGTAGTTGTTTGTAGTAATTTCTTACAATCCCTTCTATTTCTGTGGTATCTATTATAACTTCTCCTCTTTCATTTTATTTATTTTCTTGATGAGTCTGGCTAACAGCTTGTCAATTTCATTTACCTTTTCAAAGAACCAGCTCCTAGATTTATTGATCCCTTGAATTATTGTTGCTTTTTTTTTCTCTCAGTCTCTCTGTCATTTAATTCTGCTCTGATTTTGATTCTTTCTTTCCTTCTACTTACTCCAGCCTTTGCTCCTGACTTGGTAGCCAGAAGTGCCGGGAGGGGCTGCGGTGGTGCTCTTGCTCGCCTGGAGCCACCTGCTCCCCGCGCCCTTGCTCCCCAGCAGGCCCTGGTGCACCCACACACTCCCCGCGCTTGTCCACGTACACACTCACTCCTGGGCTCTCCGCTGGGTTTTCCAGTGACTGCTCTGTGGTTCGGCTGCAGGATGGGCCCGCGCCTGGGAGCACGTGGTCAGAGCTTCCAGCTCTGACTGCACATAATTTTTATTTTTAAATGTGCTCATTTGAGAGAGGGAGAGCAAGGAAGAAAGAGACAGACAAACAGACAAGTAGACCAGTTTTTGTTCTGCTTCTTTATGCATTCATTGGTTGCTTCTTATATGTGCTGGAACTGGGGATCAAACCCACAACCGTGGACAATCAGGACAGCATTCTACGCAACCGAGCTATCAGCCAGGGCTCACATTAAATTTTTGTTTTTATGGACCCATTTTTGTTATTTACTTTTGGTTGAGTTACTTTTGAAAGGACACTAACTGAAAACATGTACAATATGTGGTAAAAAAAAAATACCATGGAATGCCTGATATCAGGCATTCAAGGGAAACTGCTAAGACCCAGAATACTTTCTATAAGTGCCTAATGTATTTGAGGTATTTATTTTAAAAGATCTCTAGGAATTTTTTGTATTTTTATTTGGAACTTGCTGTGTCACTTAATACGTTAAATTAAAAATCCCTCTTTTACTTCAAAAAAATTACATCAGAACATTTCCCAGCCCCGGCGGGTGGCTCAATGGATAGGTAACCGGACTGCAAACACAAAGATCACTGGTTCGATTCCCAGCCAGGACACATAACCAGGTTGCAAGCCGGGTCTCCAGCCTGGTCTGCAGCTGGAGGCAGATGAAAGGCAACATACATTGATGTCTCTCTCCCTCTCTGCCTCTCTCCCTTACCCCATTTGTAAAAATAATAAATAAAATGTAAAAAAAAAAAAATTTCCCGGAAAGTTTTGTTTTTATCGTTGCAGATTATTTTGCACCTAATTTTAAACCCAAACTTTGTACTCACATATTACTAACAAACCATCACATGCCTTGAACAACTTAATTATCTGTGGTGCCCTCCCATCACCCCCCAAAACACATGAGTGCATGCTTTCACACATGTGCACACAGATAATCCCTGCTGAATTTTCTTGAGGAAAATATTTTTTCAAGTTAACCCTGTTATACACTTTGACATTTTGAAAACTAATGTCTTCCAGTTCAAAAATCCTAACTCAGATGACAGTCTGATTTACCAGAATTATCAAATGAAAGCATGCATTATTTCACATGATAATATTTCATTCTACAGATAAAAGATCAGCATAGTTTTTTTTAAAGTGTGGCCAAATCATGATCTAGAAAATGCCTTAGAAATTCTCTCTATATCCTCTGTTTTATAGTCAAGGAAACTAATAGGAAAGGCCTGATGCAAATCGCACAGGGCACATTCATGTCAGCCCTTGGACCAGGACCTATTGTCTCCTGATTCCCAGATGTGTGTGTGTGTGTGTGTGTGTGTGTTTTAATCTATATTCAGTATTATCAGACTCTTTGGTAAGATGCCATTTTGCTGCAAATTTAAAACCTTTCTTTTTGAGAGAGGAAAATATATTAATAATTATCTAACTATACTTAGCCCTGTATCTCTTCAGAGCACAGTCACTGATGTTATCACATTTGATTCTCACCATTTCCCTGGGAGAGATGCAAATCAGTAGTCTTAACCCTGTTTCCCAGAAGAACGAGATCTGAGCAGCTGCAGCTCATCTCAGGTCACTGCAGGTAGGAAGCGGCAGGCCCAGGGCCAGGTCACAGGTCCTTTCTAATCTTGTATGAGTGTCCAGATCACAGGACACCGATCTGCAGTCCTTTTCATGTCTTCCCTCTTGGCTGTCAGAAGGTGCAAGCACACATGCCAGATCTTTCCATTTTTTGTTTTTGTTTTATCTGCCAGGTATATTTTCCTTTACCTAATTTTACCTAGTAGTTGATAATACAGTCGCTGACTGAGGAGAGTATACTTCACAAGAGATTGCACATATAAAACTATAGACTAGAACAATAAGGACAAAATATTTCTCCAGACAAAGAAAAACAACCACATTTAATGCATTATAGGAACAGTGTTCTTGATGTCCTTGAACACATCTTTAAAACCTTTTGCCTAATACGTGAATGAAAGACTGTAGCCACCCTGACCACATTGGAGACCTAATTTCGGGTGACAGAGATCCTTACCATACTCCCCAGATTCAAGTCCAAAAAGCCTCACAGAGCAGCCCCACTTCACAATGTCAAAGCAGCCTGGCTTCTCCCTTTGAGTATAGAGTGTTTAAGGAGCTTCTGAAAATAAATTTTCATGAGAATTTCAGATATGTGTAAATGCTCTGGCTCATCTAAAGCCTTTGGGCTCTCCCTGTACTTGTAATTTCTTAGAATTAAGGATGAATTAAGATACATTTCTCATAACTTGAATGCTGTAGGTTAGAGGAAGGTGGAAATACTATTTATAGTCCACCATGTGCAAAAACATCACTTCTTTAATTTATCAAAGTTGAGTCCATTGTACTCAAGTAAATGGACATAGGCTATTTCTTTTTTGGTTTCC
This sequence comes from Noctilio leporinus, assembly GCA_004026585.1. Lineage (NCBI taxonomy): Eukaryota > Metazoa > Chordata > Mammalia > Chiroptera > Noctilionidae > Noctilio > Noctilio leporinus. The sequence goes on along the minus strand of PVIW01004852.1, from coordinate 65,341 downwards.
TTGCAGTCTTGCCATTCAGTTTGCACCACCTGCTTATTAGTTGCTTGACTAAAATATATAGATGAGTCACAACAGACTGCCTTTTACAACTTCCTACTTGAACTTCTTGTCTTGTTTATTCCTTTATTTTTTAGAAATGCCAATCAGTTCTGTGCAACTATACATATGTTAGTAAAGTTACACTGCTTTAAAGATATGAAGAAGAAACTTGTATAGATTAGTTTAACAAAGACATTATTTTCTTGAAAGCCTTACACTTTCACTTTTGTACCTCATGCCTTTTAAGTTGTTACTACTATCTGCTGCCCAAGTCAGAGTTTCTAAGGAAGCTTCCATAAATACGTTATAATACTTATAAGTATAATAGTATTGGTTTTCCTTAGTTACTAGTATATTTTAACTTAAGTTTGTTGGGGGTGTTTTTTAAACAAAGAATGCTTTTATTATTAACCACTTGAGATAGAAATTCATTTACATGGTCAATCATATTTAAGTCCTTTATAAATATTGTACTCAAATATGAATTTAATGAACCAGTAAAGTCTCTTCTTACTATAGTGTAGGGACAAGTTAATGCCAAGTATTCTATCACTCCTCCATTATATATTTTTTCATTATAATTACCCTATTCCAGACTCCTTCAATTTATTCTTGTCTTCATGAGAAAGATGTAGTTTACCTTTTTTCTCTAAAATACCCTATTACTTGCAACTTTTTTTTAAGTTCTTTGTCTATTTTATGGCCTCTTACCTTCCACACACACTCACATTTCTGAAATCAGAACGACCTATTGTCAGATGGATGAGATCACATGTATTTTAAGTATGTTCTGTATCAGATACATGATTTGCAAATATATTTCTCTCAGCCTCTGTTTTGCCTTTTTATTCTTTTTGATATTCTCTGATAAGACGTTGTTCTCATACTTTCCTGTAGTTTTTTAGACACTAATGATGGTAGCTAGATGGATAGATAGATAGATTTCTTTTGCTGTTTTAGTGAGTTCTTTAGGTTTTATAATAGAAATCCTTATCACACACTGTCTTCAAGAGCTTTAAAGTAGTAGTATATTTCCACTTCTTTTCTCCTCACCTTCATGCTTCTATAGTCATATATTTTATTTATATATATAAGCTCTTCATTGCATTATTTTTGCTTGAACTACCATCTCTGTTTTTTTTGTTTTTTTTTTTTTAAGATTTTATTTATTATTTTCTTAGAGAGAGGGGAAGGGAGAGAGGCAGAGAGGAGAGAGACATCCATGTATGATTGCCTTTCACCTGCCTCCAGCTACAGATTTGGCTGGAGACCTGGCTTTTAACCTGGTCATGTTCCGTGACTGGGAACTGAACCAGCGACCTTTGGGTTCTCAGACCGGCGCCTTATCCTCTGAGCCACCAGCCAGGGCTGAACTACCATCTCTTGAAGAAATGTAAAACATTAAAGTTTTACATACTTTCCCATTTTGCTTTAATTCCAGTGGTTTTCATTCCTTCATATAGATTCATATTTCCATCATTTTCCTTCTTCCTGAAGAACTTCCTTTAACAATTTTTTGTAGTGTTGGCTAGCTAAAAATAAATATCTCCACTTTTTTTCAGTCTAAAAAGGTCTATTCACCTTTGTTTTTGAATGCTATTTTCATCTGGAATACAGTTATGTGTTAAAAGATTTGCTCAAGCCCTGGCTGGTGGCACAGTGGATAAGGCACCGACCTGCAAACCCAAAGGTCGCTGGTTCGATTCCCAGCCAGGGCACATAACCAGATTGCAAACCAGGCCTCCAGTCAGATCCGTAGCTGGAGACAGGTGAAAGGAAACCATACATTGATGTTTCTCTTTCTCTCTGCCTCTCTCTCTTCCCCTTTCTCTAAAAATAATTAATAAAATCTTTTAAAAATTAAAAAAAAAAAAAAGATTTGCTCTTTGCTTTTTTGTTTTCTGGAACTAGAAAGAAAGACGCTGTTCTACTCTTTTCTTACATGTATTTTTTCCCAAGTAATATGTATATAACATGTTTTCTCCCAATTTGGCTACTTCAAAGATTTCTTTTTATTACCACCCTGGCTAGTATGGCTCATTAGGTTGAGCATTGTCCTGCAAAGTAAAAGGTCACCATTGGATTCCCTGTCAGGGCACAGGTCTGCCTAAGTTTCAGGTTTGGTGTCAAGGAACTTACAAAAGGCAACAAGTCAATATTTCCCTCTCATATCAACATTTCCCTCTTTTTTCTTTCTCCCTTCCCTTTTCCCTAAAATTAAAAAATAATTAGCCCTGGCTGGTGGCACAGTGGGTAAGGCTCCAGCCTGCAAACCCAAAGGTTGCTGGTTCAGTTCCCAGCCAGGGAACATAACCAGGTTGTAAGCCAGGTTGTAAGCCAGGTCTGTAGCTGGAGGCAGGTGAAAGGCAACCATACATTGATGTCTCTCTCCCTCTCTGCCTCTCTCCCTACCCCTCTCTAAAAATAATAAATACAACCTTTTAAAAATAAATTTTAAAAAATAATATTTTCAGATTTTTCTTTATCATTCGTTTTAGGTAATCAAGTTACAATGTGCTTTGTTGTGCTTTTCTTTGTTTCTGGTGCCAGGGTTAGTTGAGCTTGGATCTGTAGATTTATCGTTTTCGTCATACTTGGAACATTTGGAGCCACTTTTCCTTCTGTCTTTTTTTCCTCTACCCAACTGTCTCCCTCCTCTTCTTTGAAGATTCCAGCTACATATGTGTCAAACCATGTGAAGATGTCCTCCAGCTCACTGATGCTTAGTTTATTTTTTTAATTATTTTTATGACTTTCATCTTGCTACGTCTTCCAAGTTTTCTAGTCTTTTCTTTGCAATGTCTAATCTGCCTTTAATCCTACCCAGAATATTTTTCATCTCAGACATTTTAATTTTCATCTCTGAAAACTCAGTTTGGACCTTCTCAAGATCTTCATGTGTCTTCTTTACCTTTAGAGCAGGTAGAATACAGTTATAACTGTTGTAAAGTCTTTGATAATTCTAACATCTGTGTCATTCTGGGTTGATTTTTTTTTCTTCTTTTTTTTTTTTTTAACTTTATTGTTGTATTACATCCATCCCCTTTTTGCTCCCCTCTGTCCCTCTCCCCACCCACCCATTCCCCCCAAAGTCAATCCCACCTGTTGTCCATGTCCATGGTTCCTTTATACTAGGTTCTTGTCTAAGCTGCTCCCCTTCTTTGCCTCTGCCTCCCCCTCCCCACAACCCCTTTCCCCCTGACCACTGCAGGCCTATTCCTTGTATTCATACACTTGGTTCTGTTTTGCTTGTTGTTAGTTTTGCTCATTATTGTCCCGTAATGGGTGAGATCATATGATACCTGTCCTTCACTGACTGGCTTATTTCACTAAGCATAATACTCTCCAGTTCCATCCATGTTGTTGCAAAGG
>PVIW01004852.1:0-61830 GCA_004026585.1 Noctilio leporinus | reverse complement strand
CTGGGCACTTATCTTTTTTTTTTTTATCCTTGTTATAGGTTGTATCTCCTCCCCCCCCCCCTCGTTTTTAAACCCCTACCCCTCTTCTGGTAAATTTTAATTGGATACCACACATTGAAAATGTTATCTTTGGCTGCTAGATATTTTTGTATTCCATAAGTATGCATAAGCTCTGTTCTAGAATATAATTAAGCTACTGGAAAACCGTGTGATACTTTCAGGCCTTGCTTTTAAGTTTTGTTAGGTAGGACTGGAACCATGTTTAGTCTTAGGCTACTCATTCCTTGCTACTGACGCAAGGCACATCTACCCAGTGTCCTCTGAGCTATAAGGTTTTCCAGCCTGGCTGATGGCCTGATGGGCACTGTTCCCGAATTTCCTTTGATTCATGCGCTCATCAGTGCTCTGCCAAATATGAGAAGGGAAGCCTTTGCAGGTATTCAAGTCTGTGAGCTCTCTCCTCTCTGGCATCCTGGAGTTCTGCCCACTTTGACTTTGCCAGACTCTGCTCTTCTCAGGCTGTCACCAGGTTCCACGCAGGTTTCGTGCCCTGTCCGGGGACACCAGAGGCCATGCGCTGGGCCATCAAAGGGCTCATCTCCTTTATTTTCAATATCTTGGGGAACTGTTCTTTGTTGCCTCTGAGTTAGTATCTTTAAAACTGTTGGCTCATATATTTTGTCCAGACTTTTTGGTGGTTTTAGGCAAGAAGGTGCATCTGGTTCCAGTTATTTCATCTTGGCTGCAAACAAAAGCCCAGAAGTTTTATGTATTTTCAAGGTACCTTTCCTGGTGTCTTTGGTTGGGTCCCCTTTATCTGTGTGTAATTGTATTGTCCAAATATAAAAATATTTTATATAAATGCAGATTTCTGACTTCTCCTGGAATAAGGCATGACTCCACCTTCTTCTGCAGCACCCACCAGCCGGGCCAAGCTGGGGACAGCCTCCCTCAGATGGATCAGCCCGGCTCCCATTTGTCAAAGCACTGCCGTGTTACCTGTAGCCTCCCTCACTCACCTGATCGCTGAGGCCAACACAGACATTTGAGTTTTACTTCAGTGCCACCACACAGGTTTCCTACAGAGAGCTGGGAAGGGTGGACTTCAGATTGATTAAGATTGTAAATGATCAGTTCTTTTTGCAGAGCTTTTACAACGCTAACCTGGTTTCATAGTCATTTTCCACCTTTGCTTTCTCATTCATTATTCTACTCCTTTCTTACTTATACTTGATTCATTCTTTCATCTTTGTAATTTCTGACCTTTTGCTGTCAGTCATCTGCTTTTATTTTACCTACTTACATAGCTCCATATTAGTCTTCCCCAGCCGCCATACCAGCAGTGCGGCCTGGATGGCTTCAACAACAAAATTTATCTTTTCACAGCTCTGGAGGCTGTGAGTTCAAGATCAAGGTTCCAGCGGGGTCACAGGTGACCACCTTCTTGTTGTGTCCTCACATGGCTTTTCCTTGGTACACGTGTGAAAAGAGATTTCTGGTGTCACTTCCTGTTACAAGTACATCTGTCCTGCAGTTTAGAGCCCCACCCTGTGATCTCATCCAAACTCAGTTACCTCCTTAAAGGTCCTCTGTCCAGGTGCGTTCCTTCTGGGAGATAAAGGCTTCAGCTTGTGTAGTATAAGAGAGCATATTCGGTTCAGAGCAATCTCTATTTAATTCTACTTATTATGTGATGTCGAGTTTTTTCATTGCTTCTAAGTTGCTTTGATCCCGCCCACCGTTCTTGGACCTCCCAGAAAGGAGATACATCTTCCACACTTGGATTTTTCCTTCTTTTTACATTGTTTTTGAATTTTTTTTCTCCTAACACACTTTGTTCTACCACAGAATCACCTACTAATGTTTATTTCATATTTTACTATTGCTGTTGAACCATTTGAAAAGCTGCGTTCCCCATTCCACAGGTCAGACTATCACAACTTTCTTATGCATGAGCTTCTTCATTTACTTTTCATTAAGGAACCCCCCGTACTTTTACACACACACACACACACACACACACACAATTTTCCATCTCATTTGATTAACTTTCTGGTTTTTCCGGATGTCTTTCTGAGTAGTAAAATTTGTTTTATTCTTCTCCCTTCATCATGGTTAAGGAGGAGTGCAGCCAACTAATGTTTTGTCTTTGCAGCATTTTAAGCAACTCCCTGCCTCTCACCCCCACATACAATCACTCATATAGTCCCTCAAATGCTTTTCTCTTGGGTCCTCACACTTATCTCCCCTTTGCATTCCCAGGGCCACTTCCTGGGATCAGGGCCTGGTCTGAGTTGTTGCAGCAGCATTCTTACTGGCCCCTTGCTTCTGATCTTCCCCTCCTGCAGGTCTCCAGCGGGCAGAGCTCGGAGCCTCGAGGACCGCGGATACGCGATGGGTATGCAGGGGAACAGGAATGAGCAAACCGGCAAGAAAGTCACCCTCATAGAGGTAGGAGTGAAACTGGGAGAAACTTGTGTTTCTTAGTCAATAGGAAAAGATTTTGGAAAGCCGTGGTCAACAGTGACAAATGCCATAGAGAGGAGAAGTTAAGTAAAGACGGAAAAGTGCCCTTTGCGATTGAGAGGCGATGGGAGGCTAGTTGGGTGGGGTCCTAGAAGCGGCAACCGGGCCATCTCCTGCCCGAAGGGAAAACGCTGTCAGAATGGACAGCTTCTTGGAGAAGCTGGCTTCAAAAGGAAGAAAAAAAAAAAGCTAGGCAGTAAAGTGGGAAGCACAAGATAAGGATATCTTTATACAGATGGGAATGACAAGAGTATTTATTTACTGAGAGCAAATCTTTCCTTGAGAGGAGTTACGGAAGGTATAGGGAAGAGGGAAATCCCAGAGGACCTATGGAAAAACACAGGATCCGACTGTGAGATTGGGAGGGGTACTCATTCCGCTGACACAGGCGAGTGGGACAAAACGTACTTGCTCAGCGATGTTGTCTGGTAGGGGGTGGAGGGTAGAAAGGCCCTTCAGGAGACTGATTTTCCTGTTGGGTATAGTGGCGTTTGTCTGTGGGAAGGAAGATGGTGCTGCTCTGGCCTGGCTCCTCATATGAAATACTTTCTGAGAACAATATTCAAAGTTTTCAGATTTTATTTGTAAAAAGAAAATCACCTAATTGTACAGAAGACATATGGATGAATAATAGTTCATGGGTTAAGAAATGATTTTTTTTTTTTTTTTTAATCTTGATACCGCGATCAAAAAGTATTTTGAAACAGATTTTTAAATTTAAAGACTAGAAGCTTTAAAGTGATGTGCAGGCATATCTCAGAGATAGTGTGGGTTTGGTTCCACACTTCTGCAATAAAGCAAATACTGCAGTAAAGCAAGTCACGCTGGATATTTTTGGTTTCCAGTGCATGTATGTTTTGATGACACTATACTGTAGTCTACTAAGTATACAAAGAGCATTATATCTGCTTTACACTTAACTTAAAAATACATTACAGCTAAAGAATGCTAGCTATCTTCTGAGCCTGTTGGGAAAACAGTACCTATGGACGTGCTCGTGGGGGCTGGCCACGCACTTCAGTTCGTTAGGAAAGCACAAAGGAATGAGGTGTGCCTGAGATCAGAATGAAAAGCCACTGTAAGCAAAGCCTAAAACCATACGCTAGCCTGCAGTGGGGAAGAATTTCATAAAATACGTACATGACACATAAAGGATTAATGTAACACCCTTAAGCATATAAAAAGCTCCAGAAAATAACAAGGAAAAGGACACCAATAGAAAACTGGGAAAGGGTGTGCTCAGGACCTTTTTAAAGGAATTCTTATATATATATATATATATATCTTATATATATATATATATCTCGCCATATATATAAATGGCAATGAGCATAAGAAAAATGTCCACCTTTCAGTGATCGCATTAACAGAAATTAAAACAAATACCTGATCCTTCACAAAATGGCAACAAGTTTCAAACTTAAAATACCAAGAGTAGCCCTAGTTGGTGTGGCTCTGTGGATTGAGTCCCCAGCCTGTGAACCAAAAGGTTACTGGTTCAGTTCCCAGTCAGGGCACATGCCTGGGTTGCAGGCCAGGTACCCATTTGGGGGCGTGGGAGAGGCAACCACACATTGATGTTTCTCGCCCTCTCTTTCTCCCTCCCTTTTCCTCCCTAAAAAATGAATAAATAAAATCATTAAAAAAAAATACAAATACCAGAGTTGATGCACTGACTAGAGTAATATAAGACTGATCCATTCGTTGTAGAGGGGGGTTTGTTTTTGTTGTTGCTGTTTTTATGTTTTTAATTTTCAAATTGCTCCTATCTTTGACCTGACAGTTCTGCTTCCAACTATCTACTCTAGGAAAATAATCAAGTATACATGCAAAGATTCAGTTGAAAAGTACTCCTTCTAACAGTGTTTTAAATGTAGAAGGAGCCTGACCCAGGCCACATAGTTAATTAATAACTGAACACCAAGACCTCTGGGCTCCTAACTTCTATTATTATTATTGTTATTATACCTGAAACCTTTGTTTTAGTGTATTTTCTCATTTTTCTGTCAACCTATTTGATATGCAGTCCTCATTGCCTCAGAGTCACAGCTAAAAAGTGCCTGAGTTAGGACTTGATCCTCTGACTCCAACTTCAGGGCTATTTCTGTGATGCAGCACTTTGTTAACTCAGGTTGGATACATGTGGATGGCAAGTGCTGATAGGCAGGGACTATAACATACTCCCGTTTTTGTTCTCCCCGTACTCACCACATAAATCCGTAATATTTATTGGATTTAATTTCTTGTGGGGTACAATATTTTTAATGACTCTTCTTTTTTACATATAACATACACACAAACGCTAACCTGGTGCCATATTCATTTTCAGCATCTTGCTGTGCAGGGGTATTTTTGTTGTTGTTCTTTTCATAGGATTTGCCTTTAAAAGGCCCCAACTTGTTAGCCTCTTCATCCATTAGCTTCCCAGGACATTATAGGAAGAGATAGCTCAGAGGAAGCCTGGATTTGGATTCATTCTTGTGTCTTTGGTTAGATGACATCCCTTCCCTCTTGCGGCAAATCTGTCTTAGATTTTCAGTCCGATTCTGTCACCATGCATCAGGATAATGGACCACTCTTTTTCCCTGGTTGTCATGAGACTGTCCCCCATCAGAGGTGTACACTGAACCATCTCTTCTCCTTTAATTCCGTTCCTGTGCTCCCTTTCAAGGGTGGTCTTTGTCATTCTCTATCCAGCCTGCCTTCCTCTTCTTAGTCTGATTCATTTCCCTTAAAGATGTTATCTTTCCAGCCTACTTCAGCTTTTTTTTTTTTAAGGTTTTATTTATTACTTCCAGAGATAGAGGTAGGGAGAGAGACAGAGAGGGAGAGAGACATCAATGTTTGGTTGCCTTTCACCTGCCTCCAGCTGGGGACCTGGCTGGAAACGGCTTACAACCTGGTTATGTGCCCTGGCTGGGAATCAAACCAGCGACCTTTGGGTTCGCAGGCCAACGCCTTATCCACTGTGCTACCAGCCAGGGCCTTCAGCATTTTTTCCAGTTAAATTTCTCTTGGGTTCCCTCTCCCAAGGGTCCTCCTGGCTGGCTTTTCTATTTACTAACCTCTCGTGGTGCAGTGTCCACCTAATCAACTTGCCCCCCATCTTTTGACAGCCGCAGGGCTCATTCACTCATTTCCAGCTGCCCCACCTCCACCCTTTCCCCGTTCTGTGTTCCTTCTTCAGCTCTCCTACCACAGCCGTAAACTTCCTCTCACTGTGTCATGCCTTATCAGTGCTCTGAGAGCCTCTTACCATCATCGCTGTCCCTTGCGCGTGCTTATAAGGTCTCTGGGTGACTCGTGCCCAGCATCCATTTGAGCCTTTACTGTTCTCTTCCCGCTTTTATCAGACCCTGATTTGTTGCAGGTTTTATGTACTTGACCTGTATCCACACAGAGGCAAAAATTATGTTTTGTTTTGTTTTTAAAATTCTTGGTTCCTGTGTGATTGTACAGTGGCACACCGTATCTGCCCCATTTCATACTCCAGTTGCTTTTGTGAGCTTCACTTGAAACATTTTGGGGTTTCTTGATACCATATCAACTTATCTGTGATAGCTCTGTTTAACAAATTTAAAGTCAGGAAACACCAGCTAACAAAAGTCCTGCCCCCACCTCGTGTGTAAATGGTTTTGCTGTGAAAAGCTGGTGCAATCGTTTACTTAAGATTAGGCCTGTCCCTAAAGGCACAGATGTTCCCCAGCCCTCCTGCACCACCAGGGAAGGGCCCTAGGAAAGAGCTAGCCTGCCCTGTCCTGCCACTTGCTCTAGCTTGTACTTCCTTCCCTTGGGAGTGATCCCGGGAGCTGACCCCTCCTTCACCAGAATGCCTCCATTCCTAGACTGCAGTTTGTTTTCGAAAAGCAGCCAAGTGTTAAGCCTTTCTGTTTAGAGAAAAGACAACCTTTTTGTGTAAGTTACTTTTATTCCAGATACTTTCATTCATCAGTAATATACGAACAATTGCATTAAAGACTTCAGGTTCGGCCCCACTTGTTTTAACACCCTTCCTTTCAGCATGTGTACTACATAGTCTCTAAAGAGGCAACTTCTTTCATTCGTGGTTTTCTTTAATGGTATTATTTATTTCAAAGCTGCATCTAAACACATAGCTAACCATCAATGTCTTTGTCCATCAAAACTGACACGAAATATTTTTTGGATTTCTTTGAAAAAATACCTAATAGTTTACCCACTTGTAAAACTAGATACAGTTATAGACTAAATGAAAGAATGCTGTTTAATAAAATGGCCTACATGTTTTCCAGTCACTAACTGTGAAGCATGGTACATGACCATTTTTTTTTTTTCCGGGAATTATCCATGGTTGGTAGTACTTAGTGTGACTATTTGAGAAGTGTATTTTTTTGTTTGTTTATTTTTATCAACTTGCCAATGCTGGAGCAGTTTTGAAATTGCTGGTGGGGCACCCAAGAAGATAGGTACAGTAATTAATGTTTTGGTGGTTGTGTGTGAGTGTACATTGCACAGTGTGTTTTATTACCTGTCGCACTGTGCCTGTTCATGCTAAGATTTGATTGTGGCCAAAAGTGTTAAGTTCATTTAGTACATCTTGTGTTCTTTTCTCCTAGTAAAGAGCTGAAGAAAAATGAAGAGATGAAAAACCAAATACACAGAAATAAAATGACAACTGACATCAAATGGAATTTCTCTTCAGAGTTCAGAATTTTCAGAAACTAAGAAAGGATCCACTATCCTTTTCCTTATGAAGGAATCTAGAAAAATCAGAAACAAGGAGGTATGCTTGCAAAAATAAATGTGGCCTTTTGAGCTTAATAACCATTGAGTTATAAACCATTGTGATTGTTGTTGATCCGAGTATCAGTACTTGTATTTATTAGTAATTGCATCAATATTATGTTACCATTGTTCAAAACCCATAAACTTCAAACCATAATTCCTATGCAGCAAATGTGAAGAAAAAGTGTTTGCATTGTTAGTATATTCATTAGGTAATTATTTAATAGTATTTCTGTAATGTGGGTATAAGTGTGATGCTATTTTGAAAATACGAACTATCTACTTTTAAAATGTAACTTTATTTAAAATATAAGTAACTTTAAATATTGTGTATTCAAAATGGTTCCAAACAAGGACAGCATTAAAAGGGAACAAATTTGTTTGTGTTGAATGAATCATATGTGTAACTGGAGACAGATAAACTGAAATGTATTTTGGCTAGACTTGGAACAGTGTTCCAGATTTCTTTACTTAAAAAAGAAAAAGCATTTCATATTTAAGCATGTAAGTGATTTCTAGATGACTAGTTTAATATTTATTTTAGTGTTAATATTTGTTTTAAGTGATTACGTTGCATTATTTATTTTTTTCAGTTCCAGAATAACGGTTGTCATTACTATGTGACTATATTTTGAAGTGTAAGATTATAATAGGGAAGTTTATTTAATTTTTCTTGACACTTCTTATTTCTCAACTATGTGATTATGTCTGTCAATGAAATATTTAACCCCAAAAGGCCAAAACTAATGTAAAATTAGAAAACTTACCCAATTAGACAATTGATTCCATCAAAATAAGAAGTGAGAAAAACAGTGTTGGGCATTGAGGTGTGAATTTTGTCCAGATGTATACCCGATGCGAAATATCTTCTAGTGAAAATATGTTTGGCTCTTATCCTGCACATGTTGTAGATGCATGAAAATTGGTAAACAGGCCCCTGCTGTGTAGAACGTAAGGGAGGGGGCATTTTTGGAAGGGCCGAGCAGTACTGGTGACTGCTGAAGCCCCGGCCGCTGCACAGAAGTCCGTTCCAGTAGCAGGGAGAGCTCGTTGTTCTAGACGCGCATGTCTGTGCTTCAGGCCCAGCCGGGCCCGCCAGCTTGAGTCACCTTTGTACAAGCGTGTTTTCCCTGTCTTGTAACTGCCTTCAATAATTAAATAAAAATATGTTCTCTCTGTGGTTTCAGCTCATAGTTTTTGAGAGGTGTGTTGATTCTCTTATTTTCATTCTAATCACAAAGATTCAAATGAAACATGTCGCAGAATATTTTAAATCCTGCGTAAGTGAAATCATTTGTTGGGAGAACTAAACATGCTGAGATCTCAATGTTCATATGAAAAATAAAGTAAAGGGTTATTTTATATTGCAAGTGCAGATGACAAAAGTCACATCTGAGGCAAATACCAGGAAAAGTTGGTTTCACTCAAAGCCCAGTCATTTTTATCCCGTTGACAAAGTAAGACTGGGTTACGCTCACAAATAAATTAATAAAACATCTTTTACCACACTCTTTAAGATGATATCAGATGGAAGAGATCATAAAAATGCTTTGCAAGTAATAATCCAAATTCAAGAAGAAGAATCAGAAGACTCCATTTGAAGATTTATGTTAGCCATATATTTTCTTGGTAAAAAAAATTGTTTATCTTCATTCTGAAATGATTGAATTTTATCCCATTTTTTATGTCATTTCTTTTCTCCTAACAAGTAATTGTTTAATACTTTCTAGATCTAAATAATATTTTAAATTATTCTTAGAAATTTATGTCCCAGTTACTGATTCTACTCTATCTTGATGATTAAAGATTCTTCCATACCAAAACTGCCAATGAATAGGATTTGCAAAACTAGAATAAAAATCAAGCTTTTAAGAACTAAAGCTGAAATATTTCATACCATAAACTCTATTTTATATTTAAAGTAACACCGCTTTTGAAATCTTGTGTAAGGTTTGATTCCATAAAAGGAAGCATAAAAAATTTTATTTTTAAGCTATAGACGGTTTCTCCTTAAGAAGTTCAGCCAGCCCTGACTGGTGTGGCTCCATTGATTGAGTGCTAGCCTGTGAACCAGCAGGTTACTGGTTTGATTCCCAGTCAGGGCACATGCCTGGGTTGCAGGCCAGGTCCCCAGTTCAGGGCGTGGGAGAGGCAACCAATCTACGTAGCTCTTGCACGTTGATCATTCTCTCCCTTTCTTTCTCCCTCTCTTCCCCTCTTTCTAAAAGTAAATAAAATCTTTAAAAAGAAAAGTTCAGCAAGATTATATCTTTCACATGATATGTTTTATATCTTTATATGATATATCATTTCAATTTGTTAATTTAACTCAAGTATTTTTAAAAGGGTTAGAAAACTAGAAACTCATGAAAAGTTTTGAACTTACACTTTCATAAATATTTAAATGATTTTAATCTGAGGGCCATATCTGTTAAGTAAATTATGGGAACATTTTTCAACAATCCAGCTTATTTAAACTATATGCATTTGTTGATTTCTACTTCATTCAACTTCACTACAGAAAATATTCCTCAAATCTTCCATTTACATGCATGACCTCATTTACTCTTCACATGTGGAGTAGATAAAATCTTTTCTGCAGTGCAAATAAGGAAACCAAGACTTTGATGGCGAAGGAACTTGCCCAAGTGCACATGGCCAGCAAACATCAGTGCCGGCTGTAAATGGAGGTTTGTCACACTTGTCTGCTCAGAGGTCTTTGAAGTGCTAGAGCTTGGTTGCTGTGTAGGACAAGCCAGCAAATGATAGCTGGGTACTCTAGCACATGCAAGAGTGACCACCTAACAGCCACATTCAGGGACTAGAAACATCAAATAGGTCTTTAGTGCAACAGTGACCTAAATAAAATGAAATGCATCTAAGTAAAAAAATAAAAACCTTTTAACTGATCATTTCTTCATCCGTAATTATTTTGATAAATCTTTACTCCATACTATAATTCTTACTTTTTCTTAAGAAATAGAGTCTGAGGAATCAAACTACTACATATATAGTAGCGTATTATTCACGAAGCAGCCTAGGCACCATTCCAGTCATATAAGAGAGAATAAAACCATCAAGACTCATGCCAATCAAAAGGCTCTGTTGACTGGCAAACTCAGTCTATGGATGGACCCAATTATCTGCAGAAGAATTGGATGTCAGCATCATTTAGAGTTAACAATGGACCGAGTAGGCCAAAGTAGACAACTAGACCTGGAAAGCAAACTTGGTAATGAGGCACTTCATTCATTGTATACTTCTGCTCTAATTATTAAAGTGAATAGGAAATACTCTAAGTTAAGGCAGGAACTAGATAGTATAAAAAACATTTGTTTTGTAAACACAAAGAATGCTTTTTTCCTAATGATCCTCTTCGAATCTACATCAAGCATATGTTGTGAGCACAGTGTTTTCTGAAATTGTTCTAACACCTCAATTCATTCTGATTACAATGGGTTGTTTTTCTCAAAAAGATAGGATAATGCTGAGAATCTACAATTTTCATTTCTACTCTCAATCTAAAAATAAAATCTAGAACCACATACATGTTCTATTACTACATTAGTTATCCAACTGTATCTAGTTGTCATTTCTAGAAGTACTGAACAATCTGATTTTCACTTAATCTGTTGTTCATTTCTGAAATTATCACTTGATCTTTTCAAGAATTGTGAAAGAATATGGTAGCAGAAAATGTAGGAATTGTTTGTTTCTACAAAATTTAAGTAAACTTACATATTGTCAATCACTAAAAATTAGAATGAAAATAAGAAAAAAAATAGAGCCCCAAAAGAGGAAAAAAGCAAGAAGGGGAGGAACATATCTTGTTGCCGGAGCCAAAATGAGTAAGTGAAGCTTGCAAAAAACAGTCATGAGACCAAAGGAAGACATTTCCCTGGAGAAAAGTGTGGTAGCTTCAGTTTGTTTTTTCAATGTTTTCAACTGAAATTTAGTAGTAATTTGTTCTCTATTTACATGGGACCATTTTATATAAACGCTCCATGTAATTTTTCTCTGAGACAATTCTTCAATTTAAAGTAAATGGAAGGTGGCTGAGCACGGTAATGTTTTTAACCATCCCTACTGAGCATGAACACAGAAGTTCATGCTCAGAATTATCTGCAGATGCTACTTTTAGCAACTAAATATTTCCATCGTGGTAAAGAAATGTCAGTAAAATCTATGCACTTGAAGAACATCAAATTCTTATTATACTTATCATGTGTGCAGGCAGAGTACATAATAAACTAGTCTATCGCAGCTGTAAATTTCTGAGGATTTATCTAACCACAAATACATTGAAATGGGGAAATGGGGCTATATTAAACTATGCAAGATGCTGCTGGAGCTTTGCCATTTCTGCAACATCCTGTAATTAATTTATCATGACAGGTCTGGCAAACTGAAACATCCAATACACTTGCGACAGACTTTTTTTTTTTTTCACTAGGCTTGCTGAAGATCCTGCAGTCACTTAAAGTGAAGGTAGATTTTCCTTTCAAACATGAGTACAGTACTCTTCCATTTACAGGGCCCTAGAGTCAAAGGCACACTTATTCTCACTTTTGAATTTCAAAGTAAGACTAGACTATAGAAAAGACCCTGGGCTGAGATCGTGAGTGTGGTCTGTTGTTGGCATTGTGTGGTCTTTTCCTGAAAAGGGGCAGCCCTGGGAGGGGGGTGGGTACAGTCTGGTCAAGCTTCGCATGCCTGCCTGGTGCCAGGCAGGACAGGATTCTCTCCGGGAAGATTTGAAGGTCATTTTTCTCTCTTGATAGCCTCTTGAGCACATCCTTTCCTGTAAGCAAGACTCACAAAACCACCTCCAGCATCCATCTCATCATCTCCTGGAAACCGCAATCCTGCCATCTTGCCAACGTAGAGTGAGCACAGATAAGTCCACTCTAACCTCCTTGAATCCAGAGAAAGAAAAGAAAAGTAACTTTTTGGGGGCCAAAATAGGTCTTTCTATATAATAGTAAGCTCTTTGTCATTTCATATCAGTTTGAAAAAAATGGAGTTCTCGTGTAATTTGGTGCAGGTGTTACAGTGGTTGATGTTAAGGGTGGACTGTAGTGACAGGCCTTTTTCTTGCTGGTGGGGAGGTGGTTGGAGATTAACCCCCAGCAAAAAATAGAAAAGTGAACTCTACCTTGTGTCAATGTCACAGCCTTGTTCAGTTTCTTTGGAAGGTCTACAGACTACAAACAAGAGGACCCAAGGGCGTCTGGGAACCTTGACCTGGACACTTCAGTGAAGGGGAGGACCCAGGTGGTGGAGAGTCAGATGGGTCCTGCTCAGTGGGAACAGATGCGAGAAGCCAGACTCAGGGAGTAGTTCCAGCCCAGGTACCAAAAACTGACTGACTAAACACTGGTTTGTAGGGATCGTCTTTCCCTTTAGCCTTACTACTGAAAATGGATCCTGTCTCAAAAGACATGAGAAGTTGGTTGCTTGGACCTAAACTTAAAAAAATAAAATAAAAAAGATAATATATTCCAGACTGAATAACCCAAGAGAAAAATGAACAAAAGACAATGTATTGTAGAAAAGCTTCCACTGCCTCCACCTGAAATGCTCCCTTTCAAAGCTCTTCTGTCTAAAACTTGGAAATGGGAGGAGTGTGTGTGTGTGTGTGTGTCCCTAAAATAAAACCAAAGGCCCTTCTTCAATATACCCCAATTTAGTATAACTTATCCAGGATCACAGAAACCAGAAGCAGATTCTACTCCTACTGCTATTTACTAGATAACATTCTCACTGCATTTAAAGCTGCATCATTAAATCCTAATGCTCAGAACAGGCCCTAAATGCTTCTCAGCCTCATACACAGCTAAAAGGAAATATCCTATATAGAGAATGGTCTACCTGCAGATAAATGCCCCTTTAAAACTAGGTTATTTACAAGTGATTGAGTGAAGGTTCTAAGTAGGAAAAAAGGTAAACAAGGTGATGTTAGCAGCAGGTCTGGAGAAGTGACATTTCTGTGCATGTAAAGGCAGAGTTTGGTTTCTTTGATGTTGTTTTTGTTTTTATATTGATAGTTGGATAGAGATAGGGACTAATTTTATTTGTATTATCAATAGCTGGAGTTATTCACTACTTAAGTATATTTTTATAATTCAGGATCATCGATAGTTTTAACACTTAATATATTTTTTTTAATGTGTGTACATGAACATTCTCTTATTCAGCACTAATTATCAGATGCCCATTTGCCAGGCATTGGACAGGAACTAGGTGGAGAGTCGAACCAGAAGCCTCTACTCTTCTTACTCTGTTTCACCTTGAAATTGTCACATGTTTATGGCCCCCGGCATCCTACAGTGCTTTGCAGAGCACCTCCATATATATTACCAAACTGAAGCCTTATAACAACCTTTGTTAGAACAGAAAAGACATTATTTCCCTATTTTTCAAACCAGTCACAAAGAGATTAAATGACTTGCTCAATAACTATTGATCAGAGTCCAGCTGTCCTCCCATGGCTGTGTTCCTTCCAACCAGGAACTCTTCTGACATGGAAAATAGAGAAATAAATTATAGGGAAAGTTAATATATGTTCCCCTGTGCAAGAGACAACTATAAGTTAGTACTGATTTTGATGTGTGTCTTTTGGAATCAATTTATGATCTGTAATCAGCTATAAGGTGATTGTGTTTTTACTGCCATCCTGTATTTAAATATATTTTCAAATACAAGAAACTTAAATGTAACAGAATCAAAATAATAGCATATAGAATTTTTTTAATTGTATTTTGTAGAAAGATGAGGATGGAGGTGTGCAGAAAATTTCAGAGTTCCTTTTCCAAAACCATTTTGTGAATCAAGTCAAGCAAAATCATTTCATTCATTGTATATTCAAACCAAATGGCTATTGTTCAAGTTACCAAATTCATTACACTTCATATTAAAGGGCAGTAAATTTCCATTGTCCTACAACTTCTTTAGATCAACTGACCATCTTGGAAGTGCAACAGAACCTTTTAGAAAATGCAAACCTGACCACGTCATGCCTGCTTACGTCTTCACCATTACTAAATTTGTTTGCTTAAGAGTAATCCCTCCAAATTTAGTCCTGTGCACTTTGATATCACAGGAGAGTGTTCAATGAAATTGGCACCTTGGAAGTGACAGCAAAAGTAAGAAATGCAGTTGATATCTGAAAGGAGGTCCAAGCAACTGAGCACGTGACCCCTCTCCTGCTACTATGCAAGTGGTGTTTCTCTGTTCACGCCAAGAACCATTACTACTTCAAGCCCTTGACTTGAAAGCCTTTGCTGCCTATTACCATTTGAATTTCATCTCAAATGTCACATGCATGGAGTTTCCTGTCCTCGTTATGATGGGTAATTGTGTTCTCATAAAGACACTCAGCACATGACATTGAAACTGACAATCAATCAATGTGCTATTTAACATTAATTAATACATACAACTTTTATGAATCTGCTTATGCTCCATATCACAGGATGTTCTCATGTGGAACATGCACGCTTTGTGAAAATTCTGAATGTCCCACAACAATGGGGAATTTAGGGAAAGAATTGAAGAAAATGTTATTAGTCATTAGGCCACACTTTTCCTTTTCATCCTCTCTACCCTTTCTCACACTCTTTTCTTCCTGTCTTCTGGCTCTTTTTCTCTTCCCTGCCGGGCATCAGCCAGTGGTATTCACTGAATTCAGCGTTAATCCACCGAAACCATTGCTGATCAGTGTTCCTGCCACTGAGGAATCCAAGATGAAGGACCCATTCAGGCGTCCACTTTGGATACTTTGCTCAAACCCCCAGTACATACTTAGCAACACTTCATTTGCATAAACATACAATCTTAAAACATGGATGTTGTCTTCTTTCTATATCTTTAACTTTTTTATTGAAGCAAATCATCCAGAAGATTAAATCTGATTTGCATGGTATTTTGCATTCCCATTCATCTCAGGGTGAAAATCCTTCAGAAATCTTCTAAAATGTGTATACCTGAAACCTGTTGCCTATGAATCTGATAGCTTGGCACTCTTTTCTTTAAATTTCTATGGTTTTCTGAGAGAAAAGATTCCTAGGCTCATACGCGAGTCCACGGTATCACTACCGCTGAGTCTGTGCATCTTATTTTAAGGATTCACATTGTGTGTTTCAAGCCGGTAAAGTGAATTCACTCATTTTCATCACCCAAATAAAAAAAAAGAAGAAGAGTCTGAAAGCTTCAAACAACTCTTTGTTCAACAAGCAAGCCCAATACTGTGAAGCAGCACTGTTTACATAAAAGGTGTGAGGAGCCCCCTGGAAACCCTGAGGTGGAGGGGGGTACAAATCCCACACAGGAATCCCCTGGGGACCAGGGCAGAGACACCGAGCGTGAGGTCTTTTAGCAAAAAGTTCAACTATGTCAGGCCTGTTTGTGGTCATGCCACTTTGCACTCAGCTTTCTATTCGACTGATGTTAAGAGATGCTGTTGAATGCCTTTAACTTTTCATCTTGCTGTGCTTTCAACTTCTGATCTTATAAGTCCCCTTGGGATTAGTGTAACTACTACTGGGGATAAACGTTAGCCCAGTCAGCTTCTTGAGAATGGAGGCCATTGTGGGTAACCTCACTGTGACACTTGGCACTGCCGGGAAGTGTGAGTTGGACATTTATCCTGTTAAATAAATGTCTTGAGCACTACTGGGTCATCCCACTCAAAAATTTAACCATAACACATACTGTATTTTCTTTTAACTGCAATGACTTACTTTTCAAATGCTTTTATCTTGCACAATTGACAAAAAGTATCTTATAGAAATAAGAAAGCACCCTGGCTGGTGGCACAGTGGATAAGGCGCTGGCCTGCGAACCCAAAAGTCACTAATTCGATTCCCCAGCCAGGGCACATAACCAGATTGCAAGCCAGGTCTCCAGCCTGATTCGTAGCTGGAGGCAGGTGAAAGGCAACCAACCATACATTGATGCTTCTCTCCCTCTCTGCCTCTCTCCCTACCCCTCTCTCTAAAAATAATAAATAAAATCTTTTTTAAAAAAATAAGAAAGCTGAATTACAATTTCCAAATTTTGAATGCCTTCTGCAGAACAATCTCCAACAAAATGGCCTGATTAAAAATGAGTCTCGAAGTTGTATATTGCTATGGAAATTTTCACTTCACCTTTTAGTGTTAAAGTAAAATATTGTGTTTCTAAATTTTATATGCTACAGAGATATTATCCAATCCAAAAGGAACCAATACACCATTGCATCTCACGCCTTTTTGGGGATTGTATCTATTGGGGTTGCTTTTGGGGGTGAAAGAGGTTAGTGCAAGATCTTCCTTTTTGATGTGTTTCCTCTGTAGTCTTCCTTCACTATCCAAAGAAACGCATGTTTTTTTTATGTTGTCATGATCCATGGTACATCGCCATGCAGCATTACATTTATAAGTATTAACTCGCTGTATATAGGTAAATTAAGGATTAGTTGTATGAAGGAATATCAACATATTGTGGGAAATATGTAGCAGTATCGCACCGTTACAAATTTCAGCACTTTTTCCCATTTGCTCTAGTAAATCTATTTCCTCTCCCCTTTCTTCTCTCTACTTCCTCCTGTTGCATTTCCTCTCTTGTCTTCCCCCCAACTTTGCTCTCCCTCTAACTCCCTCCAGGATTCAGGCCCACAGCAATGGCTTTTAAACTCTTACATTCTCTTTATTTACAGTCAAATTGTTTGCAATGCTCCACACCTTTTGGCTTCCACCTGGTACTTGCATTCAGGTGCAAACAAAAGCAAGACAAACACATATTGCATCTGTACCTTGAAACAGTCTCAATTCCAGGTGGTTGAAAGCACTCCCTGGGGCACCTGAAAT
The DNA here is from genome assembly GCA_004026585.1 of Noctilio leporinus. Taxonomy (NCBI): domain Eukaryota; kingdom Metazoa; phylum Chordata; class Mammalia; order Chiroptera; family Noctilionidae; genus Noctilio; species Noctilio leporinus. The sequence continues at coordinate 44,692 of PVIW01004852.1, read as the reverse complement.
TCAGGTGGGGCCACAGCAGTGTTTCAAGTCCAGCCCGCCTGTAATTCCCCTTTCCTGTCTGCTGCCAGCAGCTGAGAGCTGGGTGTGCAGAGCTGATTGCCCCAGTTCTACCAGGTGTCTGCCACACTGGCTTGTGCAGGAGGAAGGGCCAGGCTGACGTTGTGAAATGTCTTCAGCTTTGGCTTCCCCAAGGCCAAGGGACTTCGCATGTGCACATGTTGTTTCCCAAAGAGCATTATTCCTCCTGGACTAAGAGGGAAAAATCCAGCTTGCTACGGTGCTTTTATCCTGAGCAACTGAGCTGTAGATTATCTGTGGAGCCTGCACTATGAGAACCAGCACACTCAGCCATTCTAGGGCCAGGCATGGAGTGCTTGGTGGGTTCCAGTCCTTCCTGTCACTGCCCATGGATACCTTGTATAGCCCACATATCTCAAGGCATGTCAGCACTTCTATTACATGCTTTTCTTGTCACCGATACATAACATTAGCACAAATAATCATCTGGCCCAGAGCCTGGCAGGAAGCAAAAGATATAACAGTTAACAAGATGATAATGTGTGTGAGAAGTTATTAGGTAATGATTTTCTGACCAGGAGAACCAAATATACTCTGGAAACACTTTTTGTAACCTCACAGCTTTAAAATGTTCCTAAGTAGACAATGGACAGGAATCAGAAAAGGAGATCAAGTGATCTACCCTAAAGAGTGAAGTTGGCTTAAAACATACAGATGCCATCTTTGGGGTGTTTAATTGAGTTCCTTTCTACCAAGAAATGAAGAAAACTTCATAGCATCTTACACAACATTTCCCGTTTTCTTAATTCTTCCCAAATTCTTTTATTTAAAGTTCAGTTTGGTTGGTTTTTTTGTTGTTTTTTTTTTTTCAATTGGCAAATCAAGTAAGAAGGAAGTCTATTTCCTTATGGCACAGCTTAATAAGAGATTCAAGATGAAAACCCAGAATCTCCGTTCCCAGCACCGTGGGGGGAAAAAATGGCCAGATTTATGCAAAACTTCAAAGGAAGCCCCTCCTTACACCCACCTCCCCCTTGCGTGGGTGTTTCCTTCGTCCCACTGCCACCAGTGTTGGGTTTTGTGTGAACATAATTGTGCTTTTGTCTTGGACTTGGCTCACCTCACTACACTCTAGTCTGAGATCCCCTGGCCTGAAGCCCAGGGTGGGGCTTTGCCCTCAGCACTGTAAATAATGGTAATTACCTTTACAAACTTGAGGGGGGGGAATTTTTTTCCCCAAGGCCAAGAATCTCCACAGTCTAGAGCGTTCTCTCCAACCCCTTGTGCACACATCTGTTAGAATGTGTGCAGTGATGGGAGAGACTTTGTTCCTCCTGCAATGACCAAAGTGAAAAAATCACAGGGCTCAGCTGCCCGCGCGTCACCCTGGGTCTGCAATTTCTCTGCTTCCAGAAGGTGGCGGTGACCTAAGTCCAAGGGGAAGGAGAAACGGTGAAGTAGAACTTAGAATTTATTCTCTCCGCTCATGCAGAAGTTGTGAATTAGATCGAAGCAGAATCCTATTCCCTGTGCCCACTATACACTCAGGTGAAGAGGAGCTATGCCGCCCAACTCTAGACTGTGGCGTCTGAGCCATCCCGTCCTCCAGTATCCCTGCCTGGTTGACAGCACTATTGTTCTGTTAAGTTGACATGGGTCCAGGGTTTCCTCTCATTAGATTATCACCATGGTGCTGAGGCTCTAATTTCTGCATAATCTTGGTATTTTATTTCATGCACAGTCACTAGTGGCTGTTATCCATGTCTGAGATCAGAACAATTAATGAAGATTCAAAATGTTTAAATTCAATCGCTCCTGGCCATGTAGATATATCAGGACTCATACAAAAGGCTTGATTTATGCATGACATCAATTGGTTTCCAAGCCACAGAGTTCCTTTGATTATTTTACTTCCAGAATAACTGGTTGGAGTGTGGAGACTGAACATCTGGACAGATGCCCTCAGCCTCGCATGGACTCATTTCAAAGGCCATGGCAAGGCCACAAATACAGAAAGAGTGTTTACATGCTTCTTGGGCATGTGTGATAACTGGAAATTTACTGAGGTGCTCAAAGGAAGTGTCAGAGTTGTCTGCATGTCATTTTTCCATTCAGAAGTCAAACCATCACTCCCTGGCTGTGAGAGAGATTGAGGTCATGCTCTGTGCTCATGTTATGATGTGTTCCGGGCACCTAAATGATCAGGAATGTTCATCTGTGAAGTTCCTTGTGCTAAGTACAGGTGATTTACAATGTACCTACCAGAACATGAAACCATCTGACCCACAATACCATTGCCTTATTAAAATCACTTTCCCTTGGCTCAGGCCCCTGCTGAGGATACAGAGAACTGAGGCCCCCCCACCACCACCAAGGCACTGGAGCCCTCCCCTGAAGGGCTACCTTGTAAGCATCAGTAACAAACTTCCCTTCTCCCTCGTAAGGCTCACGGCTTAGGAGATCTTTCCCACTGTGTACGTGGCCTCTTTCCAGCGCTTCTAGTTCTGAGAGCTATTCGTGCAGCCCCCACGGTGTTTGCTCCTTCGCTGGTTAAGGGCTGCCCTCATAGCCACCTGATTGCTGAATTCATTCACCCCTCCATGCAGCTTCCAAAGACAGCCCAAGAGCACATCACGCCGATGGTTCATCTGTCTGGACTTCTACACCCTCCAGGGAGACTCTCCAAATGGCTGATGTCTGTGTGCCAACTATGAAAAGTAACCCCACATGAGTCACAGGAGGAGTCATTGGGGGAGAAGCCAACAAACCAGCAGAGAACCAGTGGGACAAGCCCGTTCAGTTCACCATCTTTGAAAGCTTCAAAACTGCACAACAGTGTCTCCTCTGCCTGCTGCTTACCCTCCAAAATAGCTTGTTTGATGGTAATGGAAAAATGCTGAAGGCAAACAGGAATTGGTTTTCTAGGTCAGGTACTTTAAGACTTATGAACATCAAGCAAATCCAATGCATACGGTCACCTCCATTCTAGAGAAGCATCCTTCTGCACTGTCTCTACATGAGTACTATCAATCTAGGCAACAAAGCTCCAAAGACTTAGTGAGCATTTTCCCAAATTTTTGTCTGAAATGGTTTAGTTCCTTCTTTCACTGAAGCTAACGTTGGTTTGAAGGATCATTGCCACTCTTTTGAGTTGGATTCCTTTAGAAAAGACAGAGGAGTAGGACTTGTTTTCTAAACCATGAGACTTGACTCCGGTTCACTGAGGAGAAAAAAGGGTTAAATCCTTTGGGTAAAACATTGTCAATCACAAGTGACTGCCACCCAGATGAAAAGCAAGCTGCACCTGTACGTGGGCAATTTAAGAGACTCTGGCCAGCTATTTTTCTCTGGTGCTTTGTTCTGCCAGCTGCCTCTGTACCCTGGATGCAGGTGGAAGCGTGGACTTTGCTATCTATAAAAAAATTTAATGGTGAAGATCAACTTCCGCTTCACCTCCCCAGGGATCAAAGTTTTGGGGCTTAATTTTCCCCCTGAAAGGCTAGTAGAGCAAAGCTCAGATCAGACAATGGGTATGTTGTTGAGATGCCATTTCTCCCCTAGAAGAGGAGTGGGAGATCTTTGGTGGGTTATATGCTTCCTTCCCAGTTTGAAGGAAATAACGGAAGCAGGGGGGTGCATGCCTCCATAGGGTGAGGTCAGGCCTCCGCTGAAAGGAGGGCTGCAGGATGACAGATGGGGAGCCTCATTACTGCCACTGCGCTGACAGTCGGCTGCCATCGCCAGCCCGATGGGGAGCAGGGGAGATGACATGGAAGTGACAAGCTGTGTGCCCAGGAGCAGGAAGGATGCCCTCACCTGCTGCCTCATCTCAGGAAGCTCCAGCGTCACAGATTTTATATCTGGTCAGAGTACTCGCCATTTACACAGTCAATGGCCAGTGAAATGTGCAGGCACAAAACAAGCTTAAAAATCAGATTCACGTCCCCTGGCTGGTGGCTCCGTGGCTCAGCGAACCCAAAGGTCGCTGGTTTGATTCCCAGCCAGGGCACATTATGAGGTTGCAAGCCAGGTCTCCAGCCAGGTCCGTAGCTGGAGGCAGGTAGGTGAAAGGCAACCATACATGAATGTCTCACTCTCTCTCTCCCTCTCTCCCTTCCCCTCTCTAAAAATAATAAAATCTTTTAAAAAAATCAGATTCACTGGTACAAGAAACTCTTAAGGGAGGTACCCCACCAATGACATTATCAATGTTCTTGCATTAATTCAACAAACGTGTATTGTCTGCCATGGGCCAGCCACTGAGTTAGTCATTGGACCTACAGTGGTTGTTTTAGGCTGGATTGTGTCTCCTCAAAATGAGTATGTTGAAGCCCTTACTCCCAGCACATCAGAATGGGGCTGCATTTAGAGACAGGGTCTTTAAAGAGGTAATTAAATTAAAATGAGGCCATTAAGGCGGGTATTAATCCAATTTGTGTCTTCATAAGAAGAAATGGGGACAAAGAGACACCAGGGGAGCACCAAGAACGGCCATGTGTGGACACAGCAGGAAGGTGGCGATCCGCAAGCCAAGGAGAGAGGCCTCAGAGGGACACAAACCTGCTGGCACCTTGACCTTAGGCTTCCAGCCACCAGAACTATAGGAAAATAACTTTCTGTTGCTTAAGCCACCCAGTCTGTGGTATTTTGTTGGGACATCTCCTACCAAAAATGTTCAGCAAAGAATAAGACAATGTCCTGGTCCTTGCTGAATATTCAGGCTATTGAAGAAGTCACAATCTCATGTCCATTTATGTAAAGCAGACAGGAAGATGCTTAGTGACACTTCTGAACAGTGCCTATACAAGCAGAGTTAGAGAACCAGGAATTCCAGCTAAATGTTGGATGTATTTTTGAATGGCACATGTGGCCATTAACTCTTATAGTTGAATGAAGGGTTAAACAGTATTATCACCCTGCTTCAACATAAGAAAGCAAGAAATCCTGCACTGGCCCTGGCTGGTGTGGCTCAGTGGATTGACCACCAGGCTTCCAACCAAAGGGTCACAAGTTCCACCCCCGGTCAGGGCACATGCCTGGGTTGCGGGCCAGGTCCCCAGTTGGGGGTGCGCAAGAGGCAACCACACACCGATGTTTCCCTCCCTCTTTCTCCCTCCCTTCCCCTCTCTCTAAAAATAAATAAGATATTTAAAGAAAGCCTCTGGTAATAGCTCTCTTTCTAAAATTAAAAAACAAACACAAAAACAAGAAATCCTACAGCGGAGGAGGGAGCAAATCTAGCAGATCTGACCTACAGGGTTGGATGGAAAAGAGCTGTGTGGGCGACCGTGCATCACGTGCAGATGCATCACAAATGTGTGGGCTTCAGCATTATCAGTAGAAGCAAAGGAAAGCTGTATATTTTTGTAATCGCCATACAGGTGCTTAATTTAGATTGTTTTCTTGAAAGTTGTTAGTTATTTCTTTTTAACCTCACAGCCCCGACACTTGCTGCCTCAAGGGAAGCACACACTAAGATATAAATACCGAAGTTGCTCTCCGGAGTTCAACAGGTTAAAACAGAGCTGAAAATAGCTGCTAGGCATGTCAAATGGTTGGTTGACTATTTAATCCTCTGACAAGTAAGGGAAATGGAAGGGCTCTAGCCTGATTATCTACCAACTGTCCAGGAAGTTTAAATGTCCTCAGGATTTGGAGCACAGGCCCTGGGGAGATGAGCTCAGTTTTACTGAAGAAAGGCACCCCAAGTTCTCCTCAGTGGCCTGGAGAACAGCATGACAGGATGCATGATTCCTGTCGTGTGGATGATAGGCTCATGGGACATTCAGATATTGCCCAGACAAGCAGGACCCCCTGCATGTGGAGAAATGGAAGTAGGTAGGGTCTCAAATAAATGGGAGAAGTCACTTATGGGAACTGAGGGAGGTGTGGAGACCCTGGGCTGGAACCCAGAATAAATACCAGGAGGAAAAGCGTATTACAGGTGGCAAGTTCAAATCTCTTTCATGGTCTCAACTAAGGTTGCAGGGGAAACGGAGACTCCCAGTCAAATTCAAATTTCAGGTGAACTCATCATTCTCACATATGTCACATGCAACACTTGGAAGATGCACTAATTGAGAAGTACTTACACTAGAAAAGTCTTTGTTATTTATCTGACGTTCCTATTTAACTGGGCGCCCTGTATTTTTATCTACCAGGTGTGTCAATGCTGTCGGAATGGCAGATACCAGCTTCAGGGTGGAGAGGAAGTAAGGTCTGCTCCCTGTTGGTGGAGATGGGTCCACAGCCGAGTTACGTCCTCTGTGAAATTGTACCCATCTTTTGGGGTTGGATACGAGCGGTTTGTACGTAGTAGGTGGTACCAGAGCCAGTAGGTCTAGCAAGATCAGAAAACTCTACAGCTAATATAAACCTGATAGCTTATTCTTCCTGCGTTCTCTCGGCTCACTAGTCTTTTCTATTTTCTTAGCATTTAACGAAGATTTCTAGAGAATTCCCAGGCTTTCTCAGCTGTTAAAGAAACAAACCTCAGGAAAGGATTTAGGATCAGACTATGACAGGAGCATTAAAAACAAGTCAGGCCCTGGCTGGTGACACAGTGGATAAGGCACTGGCCTGCGAACCCAAAGGTCGCAGGTTTGATTCCCAGCCAGGGCACATAACCAGGTTGCAAGCCAGGTCTCTGCCAGGTCTGTAGCTGGAGGCAGGCGAAAGGCAACCATATGTTGATGTCTCTCTCCCTCTCTGCCCCGTTCCCTTCCCCTCTCTCTGAAAAAAAAATAAATTTTAAAAATCTTAAGAAAGAAAAGTCAGAGTCCTCCAGGAGATAACAAGTGCTGAATCAAGGGCACAAAATGAAAGACATCTCTGTGACTTGTTTTATGCAGGAGGGAGGCAAATGCGCCTCCCAAGTGTGAAGAAATCACACAGAACGCAGAGGCGCCCTGGTACTGCCACAGCCTCTCTCTCCATCTTCAGTCACAGGGTTCCTTAATTCATCAGCTGGTATCTATAGAGGACCGACCATGTGCCACGCACTGTGGCATGCTGGGAATTTAACTGCCCCAGGTAGTGCCTTCACCCCAGGGAGCCTCTTGTCAAAATCCAGGTGCTGCCCTTTGACTCAGCGCTGGACCTCACTGTCTAGCCTGCCATGTCTTGCTTATACAGACCCAGTTAGCACCTCCTCCTCCGTCAGTGTGTGGAACCAAGGAGTGCGTGGCAGACACTGGCACTGTGCTTGCGTTCCCTTTAATAGCTCATCACATAGCCTGGAGCTTTTCGTTTTCCATCCAGCTGGGGCACCCACACACACACACACACACACACCACACACACACACACACACAGCAGCTCAGCTTTCCTCTCACCCTCTCGTCCCTACAGGGTCCAGGTGTATTCAAGTCGAATAACTATGTTTGAGGTACCTGGCACTTCCCGTCACTCTCCAGCACATTCCCTGCTTTGTGGTCCTCACCGCACACATCGCTACCTGAAATTGTGTCCTTTGTTTATGTGTGTATGTGTGTTCATCTTCCTAAATTAGAATGAAAATGTCCAAAAAGAAGTCAGCACAAAGTTCTTAATTCTTATCCTTAATTCACCATCTTCCCTTCAAAGCTTAGAACAATACCAGGTACTGGTAGACACTTACAGTTCTGAGTACATGAATTAGAGTTTATTCTTGTATTAGTATTCACTAATCATTATGTTATTTTTCCATACAAGCAACAGTAAGCCCACTTTTGCCCACCCTATATTTATTGAATGAAAAGCCAGGTTAGGTGAGCAAACAACCTGAAACACCTGTCCCAGTCAACCCATGATGTGTATGGGGTGGATCTCATGCCCTGGGGCATGGCTGCATTTGGAAGATATTGACTGTATCTTCTAAGGACAATGAGCCTGTGCTCTTTTTTCTCACAGGGATATCTGGTACTGCATCTCTCTTTCTTATCGTGGTCAGGGGCACCAGCTGGGCATCCACACTGGGAGCCTGGGAATCAACTTAGTCTCCTCCTTCTCTCTTTCCTTCCCTCTACATGGAAACTGTCACTGAGGATTGTTTGTTTGGACCTCAGTATGGTAGACCCATTGAACCATCACTTCTTCCAAGTGTATTAACCAGGGTTCTCCCTTGAGGCAGAACTAATAGGATCGATAGAATGTATATGTACTTATGTGTAAGAGTCTGCATCTCTTGCCCTTCCACAAACATTTAAAAGAACCCAGTTCCCTATATTATGTCCCTTTCTGATTGAAATACCTACAGATTCATTGTTGTGTATGTGTATATATGTATACTATATATACCTATAGTGCATACACACACATATGATATGAGAGAGACATCTATTTTAAAGAATTGGCTCACATTCTCATAGAGGCAGAATTTCTTCATCTCATGAGAATCTCAATCTTTTCTTTTAAAGCCTCAACTGATATGAGGAGGACACCCATGTTATGGAAGGTTATAAGTTTTAGTCAAAGATTTACATGTTAATCACTTCTAAAAAAATACTTCCACAGCAGTATCTAGACTCGTGTTTGACCAAACAACTGGGCATCACAACCTAGCCATGTTGACTCATACAACTAACTCTCACAGATGTGTCTCTGCCTCCTTGCCAACCTCCTCCACTATACTTTCTGTACCGCCGAGGATGAAAAACTAAAAGCTGCGTTTCTAACACTCCCCTGCAGCTAGGGTTTTTAAAAGGGCACAGTTTATTTAGGGTGAGGCAAGTAAGGCATGTCAGTCATCAAAAAAACCAGCAATCAAGGTAAATATTGTTAATGGAGTATTTTTTAAAGTTAGAATGTAATGTGATGCTACTGTTGCTTCCTCTTGCCTTTGTCTCCAACATGGCTTGGTGTGGCATCCATGTGAAACCTAGAAGGCAGGTTTCTGCTAACAAGCATAGTTGTTCCTCAGCATTCAGTCACTTGCTGCAGGGCGGGTGGCAAAGCAGGGGCCAGGGCTTGCACATTTTGCTGTTGCAAGTGCAGTAGGCACAGTTATAGTTCTAGAGCCACTACTTGCAAGGACCGCAGCCCCTGTCACAGCTACAGTATGCCCTCCCTAAATTCTACAGTGCTGACGATGGCCTTTACATTCCTCCACTTCTCTCATTGAGGCAGCTGTACAATCCCCAGAGGGGCCATGCCACACTATTGTTCATTCCTAGGGGTTAAGAGTCTGCTTCTTCCGCCCTCACACACACACACACACACACACACACACACACACACACACACAGAGTTTGGAAAAGCCCAATTTCCTACATTGCATCCCTTTCTCATGAAAATACCCAGGGAAGTCACTGTTTCCTGCACATGAGCCTCAGCCAGGGCAGGCATCTCTCTCATATTCATCCCGTCCTTTCCAGCCCCACCTTCCCGCCCCTTATCCTACCCCCCTTTATACAGTGGTCTTACGATGACCACCAGCGCATCCTCTACATGTGTTTTTGCATTCTTTACTCCTCACCCAGACAGAACTGTCCTCTTCCCATGGGCTTACTCTTTACTAGGTCGATTCACCCTGTTCCCAAATATTTGGATAACATTAGCACATCCTGTGGAAAGTCCAATGTCAAACATCCAATAGAAAAAGTCTACAGGAGCTCCTTCAATTCTCAAGGAGCTAACATTCCTTTTCTACCTTCCATCTCTATTGAATTCTTCATTTCTTGATTTCACATATTCTGCATATTCTCACAAGAGTTTTTTACACATAAAAGACCTATGGAACACTTACATGCAAAGCAAATTCTTAAAAAAAATAAGTCCTGTATTATCTCTGCCATTCAGTTCAGCAATCTCTGATTTTATTCTTCCTTGCATATTCATTGCCCCTCACCCAGAAAGAGAAGAAACTTCTTTAATTTTCTAATTTCCTAATGCATTTCATTTCTTCCACCTTCCTGTTATAGATCTTGTCTTACCTTTCCACATCCAGTTGGCTTTTCAAGGTTTTCCTTCTGGAAAATACTACTGCTTCTCAAAGAAGCTGTTTTCTAGGGGTCAGTTTGGAAATATAAGCTGACAAAAGCTAATCACTCTAAATAATTGTATCAAGGTACTGGAACCCATGGGAGTAATCTGGGAGAAGAGATGCGAAAGCCAGAGGTGAGGAGAAGGGTCAGAAAAATGGCTGGAAGCTACCAGCCTCCATAGGGTGGTCTGGCCAATGAGAATTCCGAGGGGAGGGGGATAGTTCCAAAGACAAAAATGTCAGATGTTCACTCAAAGTGCTGAAGAACATGCAGTGTTTGGGGGAAGGGGCTCTGGGTCTCTGACCATTCCACTCAGTGTCTGGCAATTATTTTTTCTTTCCTTTTTTTTTTTTTTTTTTTTTTAATTTAAGAGTTCATTTATTTATTTTTAGAGAGATGGGAAAGGAGGGCAAAAGCAAGGGTGAGAAACCAGTCTGTGAAAGATGCATCAATTAGTTGCCTCTTGCAATGGGTGCCTGGCCTGCAAGTTGACTACAAGGAATTGAACCGATGACCTTTTGGTTTGCAGTCTGGTGCTCAATCCATGAGCCAAACCAACCAGGGCTAAATTTCTTAATCTCCTTTAGCTTCAATTATTTCTTTTTTTGTAAAATCGAATAATAATTGTTTTTAAAAAAGAGTCTATTTCCAATGATTATTGAAAACTTAAATCTAAGATAATAAATGAAACATGCCTGACAAAACAAGCTAGCTATCTGGAGATGCTGGCTATGAAGTTGGTATAAACAGCTACACGAAGCTAATGCTGTTTCTGCTGCCATATAAATCATCAGTGTCTCCTCAAACCTTCAGTGAAAAGTCTGTGGGTTTGCTTTAAAATATTTGAAGTGTTAATAACTGAATTCTCCATTCTGGTTGAAGTGGTAATGAAAGCAAGGGCAAATGAATCCAGAAACTGACCCACCGCAGCAGAAGCAACTGCTTATGGATACAGGCAGGCACGCTTCTGAAGGAAGAGCCCGAACTTTTGAGTTTTCCTGTGAGTTTCCTTTGAGTTTTTTGAGAACTGAGCCAACTGCTTCCAGATCTGAAAGGTAAAGGGAGAACCCAGCTGACATCTGAGTTGGCTGGTCTTCGAGCAGTCAATATGGAGATGGCTACAGCATGGCAGGGAAGTGGCTTCTTCCCACTTCTCCAGGTGGCCTTTGGCGGCCGCTCTCAACTTGAGCTTCTAGGGCCTTGACTAATGCAGAACCCTGTCATGACTGGGTAATGTTCTTCCTGGGGTCAGCAAACTACAAGTCCAAAGGCAAATCTAGCCCGCCCCCTGCGTTTGGATGATCCAAGGCTAAGAATGCCTTTTACATTTTCAAATGGGTAAAAACATTTTGAAAAGAGTAGTATCTTGTAGTACACGAAAATGGTTTTAAATTTAGATTTCACTGCTCATAAATAACGTTTTAAATTTGGTCAATAAAAAAGCAGTGGAAAAATTCTTTTTCACTCTTCTCATAAAAGTGCCTACATAATATTTCAGATTTTCTCTCTTGGCCTAGACAGCCTAAAATGTTTACTATCTGGCTCTTTACAGAAGAAGGTTGCCTCCCCTGTTCCATTGGACATCTCTGAACTAAAGAAGTTTAATATATTGCCACACTGAGCTATCTTCCTCTTGCCCTCAAGTCTGTGCTTGTTTTTAACTTGGCTTTTATCATATAAAATTGTGGGTGGGAGCTCAAGAGGCCTATTGATTGATCTCCAATTTTTTTTTAGCTAAAAAGTAATTTTTAAAAATTATCACTTAGTGACAAGCATGTGGTAAGTCACTAACACAAGCCCAACTGATTTTTTTCTTTTACTAAAGACAATACATGACTCAGTAGTTCTCATTGTTCTCTGCTTTAATGACAAAGGTTATCTACATCATTCTCATGGTACAATGTTTCTTAGAGTTTCTTTTATTTTCATGGTGACTACCAGGTCTAATTTTACTTTTTTATTCTTCAATTAAAAAATAGATTCCTTCTCTGCCCCACTACCACCTACCTTTTCTCACTGACTCACTCCAGATACTAGGATTTGCTTTCACAATGAGATGTACTTGGTTATTGTATGTGCCAGGTGAGAGCAATGCTTTCATATCTATGGCCTTGCCCACCTTCTTCCCCACCCCAGGAAGTAAGGCACCTTTTCCTTCTCCCTGAACCATTGGGTGCCCTCTCTCCAGAAAATCTGTGTGACCTTGGAATTTTTTCAATGTAATAATTTCCCTGATAGTGACATTCTAATATCAGTGCAGCTTATCTTCTTTTCTGATTGACCTTCAATTGGCACCTGGCACGGACTCCTCAAATTTGCTCTTTCTTGGCCTCACAAGCCCTGCAGTTAATGATCTGTTAACTCATGGGCAAGAGCTTTAATAGAATTGTGTTTTTAAAAAAGGGAGCCTGTGGAAATCTGTCAGAGGAGAGAAAAAACCTTTCAAAGGAAAGATCAAACCCTAATTATATGTTCTGGGGGGTTTATTTTCTTCTTCAGATTTGCACAATATTCTCTCTTTTCTGCAAACTTCTTTTCTGAAGGTTATTTACTCATTCGTCAACCATTTACTTTATTTTTCTTAATTGATTTTACAAAGCAAGATAAGCTCTTTGTGACAAGTCAAACAATAGACTTAGAAAGGAAATCACCCTTTCCCACCTTCCTAGAATCTCATTTTCTGGGTTAACCAAGAGTTACATTTACAATTTCTTCCATCCACTTCACTATATTCAACTAGGCAAGAACAAACATAAAGTGTTGTTTTTCTACCTTTTACAAAAAATAAAGGAGTGCCATATACTATATCACTCTGAGGTTAAAATCAGTATGAGTGACTCTAACTCATTCCTCTTAGCAGTTGCATGTTATTCCATGGTAGAGAGCTCCTGATGTCTCTATTGATAGACTTTCAATTCAACATACATTTACTTTGCACAAAATAAATGCTAGACACTTCAATTAATGCTGGGGAGAGAAAAATGAATGATACATCACCTTTGATGAAGTTCAAAGTCCTCATGGGGGAGATGAAACAAATGAATTCATGTGCATGTGAAATGCTACCATTGGGGAATGTTGGGTTATACAGAGAAGGGGTGGAAAACTTGGAAGGGGATGAAGATTCAGCTGGAGATAAAACCAGCCGACTAAGGGGGAAGGCTCAGTTAAAGGGCACAGCATGTTTAAGGCCAACAAAGTTTCATGAACCATGGCACCCTAAGGAAACTGGCTAATGCATGGTATGGAACAGTTGGAAAAGGGTGGAATGCTAGGTTGGCACCGAAGTGAATGGACTTGTATACTAAACTAGAGTCTGGGCCCATCCACTGGAATGAGAGTACCAGGAAGATGTGCAAGGAGGTTTCAGCAGAACAAAATCCTGGTTTTGAGGAAGTTATCTGAAGGGCATCTGGAGGACAAACTTGTGAGGCAAGAGGGTGACGGATTGAAGCAGGGCATTGGTGAAAGAAAGGAAGGGAAAGGATTAGAATTAGCTTTTTGAGGTGAACCCGGTAGAAGGACTTGTGAGAAGACTGCAGGAAGGCTTTAAGCTTGGGCAACCACATGTACCCGCTAAAGGAAATGCATGAGAGATGACAGGTCCACCCAGGGAAAAGGATGACTTCCATTTTGCACCTGTTGAGTTTGAAGTGCCTTTGGAAATATCTTGGGCTCTTTGAACATTTTCCAAATACGTGGCTATCATGGCTCTCCTAAAATACTTCATTTAAATTTGTGGTAGGTTTTCCCCTTCACAGAGAAAAAGGAATGAAATGACTCAGTGGAGTTCCAACCACTGTTTCCAATCTCAGGAAGTGGAAGCTCACAGCAGCAGGGACTTGACTAGCGCCTGCAGTGCCTGCCGCTGACAAGCTGCCAAAATGGAACCCTCAGAACAGATCAGTAAGTCTCCAGAGTCCTTCTACAGGGCTAGGCACATGAGCCAGAGGGCAGGGCTAAGAGACTAGACATGGGTAGGTATGATTCACTGTTCTAGCCCCAGTGTGTAGGCCTCAGTCTGCCCAACCACAAGCCCCAAAGACAGGCTCTGCCCAGTGAGGATTTCTTCTGCAGTGACCATAGTCACCGGTACCCTCTTAATTTCATAATCCAACCCATACTTATTCCACATTTTATTTCATTCAGCAACCACAAAGCACTGCACTCTATACCAAGCTGGCTGGATTCCAGAGACACCATAATGAGATACCATAATGCCCTCAAGGTACCCTTGGACCAGTAGAGGAGTATGAAGTGACCACCCCCAAATCCTGTTACCACACAATAAATGCTTTTGTACTTAGAGGGACAAAATGTGATGGGTGACAAAAGAAAAAGCTACTTTGGGGAGAGTTACAGAAAGCTTCAAGGAGAAAAAGCAGAGAGACACTTCTGCGGCAGGCAGGACTCCCCAAGATGGACAGGCTTCACAGAAGGGTGTGCCCCTGAGGGGAAGGCCATGATTCCGGGTCATGGTCAGGGGACTGGCTCCATCGGAACCATCTGGAAAGCTGTTCAGGATTCCAGCAAGGAAGATATTTGCAAATTTAAAAAGCTGATAGTGTAAGGAAAACTATAGATGTCTATTAAACAACAAACATTTATTTCTTTCAGCTCTAGAGGCTGGGCAATCTAAAATCAAGGATTTAGTTCCTGGTTTGTGGATGACTGCTTTTGCTGTGTGCTCACATGGAAGAGAGAGAGAGATCTGGTCTCTCTTCTTATAGGGCCCTCATCCCATCATGGGCACGCTATCCTCATAGCCCCATTGAACCCTAACCACCTCCAAATACACATTCATTACATTAGGGGTTAGAGCTTTAATATATGAATTTGGGGGAACAGAAACTTTCAGTTGATAGCAGAAAGGAACTTGAAACTGGGGGAGGGGAGGGAAGGCAAGGGAAGATGGGAAGAAGGGTCTCTGGAGTTGGGGGTGGGTAAGATCAGGGCATAAGAACAGTGATAACCATCCAGTTACTTCTCTAATGGTGGGAAGGACAAGTCATTTTCAGAACAGTGGCATGTGATACTGAATATTACCCTGTTTTCTATTTTGCCCTGTTTTTAGTCTTCACCAGTACATTAGTTAAGGCATATTACTCATTAGTGTTAGCCTGGTGGTGATGATGCCCTAGAGAAAAAGGGTTGAGGGAAAGTAAGATGAAGACAGGACAGGGAGACAACCAAACTGATCCAAGGAAAAAGTTGAGGGCAAGAGTTCTGAGTTGGGGTAATGGGAGAAGGAAAAAAAAATAATAATAAAACAGAAAAATCTGAGAACCCTCTCCCCGTTAACTCAGGAAACCTCAGAAGAATTTGGAGGGAAATAAAATTCTTCTGAAAATACGTATCATGGAAACTCAAGTTCTTTCATGTAGTTGGAGTTATAAGTCCTCCTTTCATGTTTTCATGGTGTCCATTGGTTATGTTTCTGGACAAGGGCCTGGCCCTGAGCAGGTCTGCCTAGGGCCAGCTGTAGCGTGTGTGTGTTCTTGACCCCAGGAAAGATTTCACACCCCGAGTCCAGGTGAATCTGAGAAGCCATTTATTAAAGCTGGGGACAGTGAAACAGAAGCAATTGAAGAGCCTAGGCTGGGCTGCCTTAGCTCACTGGGAAGCCAGAGAAAAGGTGGCCTGAGGGACAGATGCAGGGGATTAGCCTGGGACAAGCTGCCCAGTGCCAGCTGCCTTAGAGTCGAGGAGACGCCTGCCTGTGGGGAACACAGTGGAGGAAGAAGAAGGCGGGAAATCTCCGGGGAGGCTTTCAGTAGGATATTCATCAGTTCTCCAGCGGGGCCTTTTCAGAGTTACATCTCCTCTAACTGGTCGGTGATAGGGAAGGGTGTCTTTAGTTATTTTAGTTGGTTGTGGTCTCCACCACCTGGTTTTGCTGCTTTTCTGGGCCTGGAGCTGAAATACAACTGAGGCCTACATGTTGTCTCCAGGGAGAGAAGGTTACCCTGGAGGCAAGGTCTTTGTTTTCCCAGTGTTGTCCCTACCAGGCACTAGGGACCTTGTCCTGGTGACAGTGCACCTGGCCGTAAATTGCTCAGCCATTGTATTCAGCTACCTGTCTCAGTTTCCCTATTCCACTTACCAAGGAATTTACCTAGCTCTCACTCTCCCGTCTCAGTTCCCTTCATGAAACCAAATGTAGCTATTGATACAAACAAGAGTTAAGTTCCTAGGGCATCTCAACATGACAGGAGTTATCATGAAATGACTTTGAACAAAATGATGTTATTGGAAGACCTTCTGTATTGCCCTGATTCCAAAACGCTGGAGGAATTGAAAAGTAAAGTATAAATACAGGTTTCTTTTCTGTGTCTATTGGACCCTAAGGTTTGGGGTGGAGTCATGCCCAGATGGCTCTGAGGTGCCACCGGGCCTGGTGACCACTGCCATGGATGATGAGGACCAGGAAAATTACAAGGAAGTCTTTTTCCCCTTAAAAACCTCACCTTGGCGGCAGGTGGTGGTGGGCTGACTGGGCAGACGCAGAGAGTGGGAGGCCAGATCATGGGAACTGACGGTGGCCTGAGCCGCGGGCTCTGCTGAGTTTTCCTGTGTGTGCACATCTGTCGTCCATCCTGACATTTGGTGTTACCCTGGTCTCCCTGGGCGTGAGCCTTTCGTGTAGCAGCAAGATGTCTCTCTTCTGCATGTCATGCTCGCTGCCTGTTGTTGAAGGAAGGTAAAAGCCAGCGTGTTTGAATTTCAGGAGGACGCCATCTCTGGAAGACAGGACAGAGCCGTGGCCAACCACACCTACTCTGGGCTTCTGCAGGCTCCCAGCTTCTCCATCAGACAGTCAGGAGCGTGCTAAATGCCCCCTTTTTCGGATTAGAGAGGCACAGCTTGAGTTTCAACAGGGGAGCCTGGTTCCATCCTGGTTGGAGTCCCTCAGGACTTTCCTACTCTCCAGTAAAATGCTGAAGTGAAATTTGGATGCTGCTGTGTTTACAAAAGGATATTTAAAATGTGTCCCTAGTTAAAACTCAGAATAGGCAAACCTAGCTAATGGTTTTTCTCCCCTTGGAAATGCTTCCTGTGCTCTCATAAATTTGAGGGACAAAATGTAACAATCGCTGGGCATACTGAAAGGAATCACCTCTAAACTACCCAGCCTCCCCCCTCAGCACCTCCTTTTTCAATGTAAATGTGGGCAATACCAGGAAATAAGCCCGCACAGTATTTGCTGTCTTCATATCTCCACTCTGTCTATTTGGAGTTTTAGGTAAACATGCCCCCAGCCATGGAACCAGGCTGCGTGGGAGCCCTGCAGCCTCTTCCATCAGTTAGCTCCTCTCTGGGTCTGATTAGCATCTCTCAAATCCATCGTAAGCTTCTGGAGTCAAAGAACAAAAGGCACTGTGCTGGAATTTAACAGTAAGTGCCCTACACAGGAAAACCTTTGATACATCATTCTTTTCCAAACATCGGGGGAAAACTTACACTTCAAGGGTCATCTCACTCTGTTCATGGAGACATTACTAACACTTTAATATACGTATATATTACATATATACATATATTTACATTTATATGTAAATAAGGCTGTTTGCAGTATAGGTAGTGTATGTATAAAGGTGGTATTATTAATAATATATAATTCTTCTGCTATAGTATGAAGTAATGCATTCATTGCATATAAATACATGCCTCATGATTGGGAGTATTACAAACCATGCCAATATTTGTAATATTAATAAGTTATATAGCATTTAAAATGCAAATTGTCATTTTTCAGAGTCCAGGCATTTGTTTTGGAAGAAGGAGGCCATGGCTTATATTGTTAACAGCATGGCCAGCTGCAGGCTTTACCACAATGAGACCCATTGTTGGGTAAATGGAGCCCCCCAGGTGAATGTAATTATGCAAATCCTTCCCTAACTACCCATACTCTCTTGGCCCTGTCCCTGGTGGCCTCCCACCAGAGGGAACACTGTCACATTTCATTAGGGAAGGCCTCACTTGTTTGCTGGGATTGCCCCACACACATCCTCAGGCCTGATGGCCAGAAAGAACCTGCTGCTGGCACTGCCCCCATAGGCCTGCTGGACCCACGAAGGAGCCCAGCAGACAACCTAGTCCTTTGTACCAGCTGACACGTTTCTTCACTATCTGTCAAACACTGAAACCAGACCTTTAATTTCCTAAGGTGGTGTTTACCCCCTGATTCCAGGCAGATCTGTACACAGGTAATTCTAATGCCAGAAGTCAGAGAGGCAGGAAGATGAAGTGCCTTGGCTAAAGGTGCTGGAAGTTAGAGAGACCCGTGGTCCAGTGTTTTACACACACACACACACACACACACACACACACACACACACACACAGCAGGCCCATGTGGTTCTTGAACACGAGAGCATCCCCAACCCACAGACCTGAGAAAACAGCGCTCTGCCGCTTGTTTATTGACACAATTATAAACATACCTAGAAATAGGGAACCCTGATGAGATCTCTTGAAAGTCCCCACCCTTTTTAATTTACATGAGTCACTCGTTGAGCAGGGGTCATTTTTTCCACATTTTTGGTGATTTCCCACAGCCACCAAAATAGAACTCTGCCTATAAGAGGGTCCTGCATAAATGTTGAG
This sequence comes from Noctilio leporinus, assembly GCA_004026585.1. Taxonomy (NCBI): domain Eukaryota; kingdom Metazoa; phylum Chordata; class Mammalia; order Chiroptera; family Noctilionidae; genus Noctilio; species Noctilio leporinus. The sequence goes on along the minus strand of PVIW01004852.1, from coordinate 26,106 downwards.
GGAACATGAACCTAAACTAATTTCTGTTTACTTTCTAGAACTACCTCAATGAAGTATGAATACTAGTTTAATTATTATACATATTATGTATAAATAATATTTTATTTCTCAAATTCTATACTGGTATTCTTTTCTAAGTATTGACTATTGATAGCTTGAATGTAAGGTAAGATATAATGATAGTGGCCCTGGCTGATGTGGCTCAGTGGATAGGTGCCGGCCTGCAAACCCAAAAGTCACTGGTTCAATTCCCAGCCAGGGCACATAACTGGATTGCAAGCCAGTCTCCAGCCAGGTCTATATGTGGAGGCAGGTGAAAGGCAACCAACATCCTAGGCTCAGCTTTTAACTAAGCCTCGAAGTTTCTGGAATAAGAATAAAAAAGAAAAAAGAAAAAAAAAATCACCACTTTATTTACTTATTATTATTATTGTTTAAAACCAGGATGTTTCTCTCCTTTTCTTCCTCCCTCCCTGCCCTTCTCTCTAAAAATAATGAATAAAACTTTAAAAATAGAAAAGATGTAATGATAGTGAAGCAAATAATACTTTTCTGGAAAAAATAAAATCTCTAAAGGAATTTAAAAACACAGAATCACTAACTACAGAATTCGTTTACTTAAAATCTAACTGTGCTTTGATATCAAAATGATCATTTAAATAGATCAAAATGAGCTATTTAAAAATCCCAGAGGCTCTGTAAAATTTGCAAATTGTTAGTAAGGGTATAAGACTAATCTTTGGTTAGAAGCAGGAAAAGAGCAGGAAAGAGGTCAAACTTACTAGAAAATAACTCTCAAATTTCTGAGCTGAGACCAGGCATGACGGAGATTATAAGGGAAAGCATCACTTGTTCCTTTATTCACACAAAATCTATATGACTATTATAGGATGGAACTGGAAAAAAAAAAAAAACAGAAAAATATGTAAGAGTTAGTGAATAGAGTTCTGTGTAGTATTATGCTTTTCCTGACTTCTGTAGTTCCATTAAAAAAAAAAAAAAAAGATCTGGGGCCTACTAATAAAATCTGGTTTTGCATAATCTTCCATATTAATACAAGGGACCCTAGGTTTAGGTATGTGACATAAAAATAAATGAACAGATTGGAACCTACTGCATCTATACTCAAGATTTGTAAAAGGGTATGTATCTGCATCCTGACTGGTGGCACAGTGGATAAGGCATAGGCCTTCAAACCCAAAGGTTGCTGGTTTGATTCCCAGCAAGAGCACATAACCAGGTTGTAAGCCAGGTCTCCAGCCAGGTCTGTAGCTGGAGGCAGGTGGAAGGCAACCATACATTGATGTTTCTCTCCCTCTCTGCCTCTCTCTCTTCCCCTCTCTCTGAAAATAATAAATAAAATATTTAAAAAAGAATATGTATCTATCACATGAAATATAAAACAGATTTTCTAGCTAAACTGGTTAATCACATCCAGATTATGATATTTGGATTTTTAAATCATTTTTAGCTGTTATGTGTTTAGTTATTTCCATTGGCAATAAACTGTGCCAGGTACTTTACACATTTGAGCATCTTTATTCTTTCAGACCATCATAGGACATAGTCATTGTCTCCATTTCACAGAAGAGGAGACTGAGACCTGGCTACATCGAGGAAGAAACACACACAAGAAGGGAACTAAATCCATCATGAAAAAGGCCCTAACGGGGATGCAGATCTTAGGGTCCCCTGCCTCTCGTGCCATCTTCCCTGATACCCTCTCAGGGAGAGTTTGGCCTGAATGACCCCAGGTCCCAAGTGAAGGCAGATACTCGGCTCCTGTTGAAAAAGCTACCTGTGAAGGCTGCCAAGAAGTGCTGTCATGGGCACATCCTGCAGGCACTCCCTGCATATTCAACTTTTGTCAAAAATTGCAATAATATTTATGTGGAACTTAAGATTTCTTAAAGCCACTTTTAATTCTCTTTAGTGTCCTGTTTCCATGTGGAAAATTTTCTTGCTCCCTAAAATCACCTGGTATGTTCCATGAAATATTTACATTGATAAGGACAGTAAGTCAACGGAGGACAGTACTTTTATGAAAAAGATTGCCTCAATGAGGCAGGTAAGAAGTTGCATCCAATAATCTATTTTTGAAACACAACTTTTCATCTTTGTAACTGAATATGTACATGGATTTCAAACAGTCCCAGCCAGAGCCTGTACTGACAAGTCACAGCTCTCACCCTGTTCCAGTTATTGTCCATGTCAGTTTATGTAAGGTAGTTTATTCTTTACCAAGAACCAATTTATAACAGCTATACAACATAGGACAGCAAATGATGCGTCAGCCAGAGCCATACTAGAAGTATTTTCAAGGCCCACCGTTAGTTATTTATATAAAGTTCTTATTGCAGTCATACTTTGCTAATAGCCACCTCCTTCCACAGGGCTCCTTTCTAGAATCTTCACGTCAGGGCCGAGTGGCATTCGGGGAGACCGGGCCAGAGCTACGCAACTGAATACTGTCCTCAGAAAGCTAAACAGTATATTGCTTTTCAAGATATTCTAAAACCATCAACGTGAGCACTGAAAAACAAAACGCTAAACACAACCCACATCTCAACTTTGAAGATTTTTAATAACCTGTCAAAAAGGACAGGTTTGCAGCTATGGGAGTGGATGGCAGGAAATAGAAATCTTTGTCTTACGTTGTAGTTTGGGGCTTAGGTGTTAAAAGGAAACAGGCACTTGCAGCTTTTCACAGTTGAGGAGGCGAAAAGGCAGGTAGAGCTGTAAATCTGACGTCGTTTCCTCCGAAAGTTGTCAGTTCAGAAACCCTGCTGCCCACTGATCCTGAGCAGTGGTTTCGGGGTTTGATAGAGGGTTTTTTTTTGTTTTGTTTTCTTTTGTGTTTGTTTTGTTTGGCTGCCAGGCTGACAGCCATGGAAAGCTTAGAAATGACAACCGAACAATAGAAAAATTCCACCATGTTGCTATTAATCATGGAAAAGGAAAGGCGGCCCCTAGATAGCAGCAGGACCAGCCTACAGTGGGGCAGACCATCTCTGCTCCCTCCTCTCGGCTACACTTGGGAACCAAAATGCTCAGATGAGGGTCAGGTGGTTGAGATTCTCTTAGAAAAGGTGTCTTCTGTTCCTACCGTGGATTGCACTGTTATCAGATAAAGGCTAGTGCCGCAGCAAGTGCGACAGAGTGACTAATAAATAGTTTATCTGATGGTGATGATTAATACAGCAAAGAGCCCAAAAGGAACTCAAAGGCCAATCCCTATCCAGAAGATTTTATCAAGTGCTTTTCTGAGGTTTTCGTGGAAATACGAACATTTACCTGCATAATCGTCTCTCATGTGTATATGGAAAGTGGCTGCCCTTAGGTCTCTCCTGGTTTTAAACAATAATAATAATAAGTAAATAAAGTGGTGATTTTTTTTCTTTTTTATTCTTATTCCAGAAACTTCGAGGCTTAGTTAAAAGCTGAGCCTAGGAGAGTTGGTGAGTGCATCAGCTTTCTTTTTGGTGTGGCTAGTGCTGTGTTACTATTTTAGGCACATCAATTAAGAGTAAAGAACATTTTGAAGACAGAATAAATCCTAACTAATATCACCTTTGAAAATTTCCTTCTAACGCTGGTGATATTCATGCTGAAGTTTTGCATGGTTGCTAATTCAATATGTGTAAAGGATATATAGCCTGCTTTCTGTTACTGAATATTAAATATTAAGTGGTACTTGTTTTTTGTAGGTTACATAGTGTTTCAAGTGGCTGCATTGTACCATAATTTAATTAATGCTCTATTGTTTTATTCCTTTCTTGCTTCCAACTTCTTAACTTCCTACCCTCCTCTCTGTCTTCCTTTCTTCCTGTCACAAATCCTACTGCTTCTTATTTATTTTGGCTTTTTTTATACTACATTTCCAGAAACAGGATTAAAATTTTTTTAATGTATATTTTTTTCATTTTTAAGGAGGGTCATAATTTTGTCTTTTGTTTGCTAATTATGCTTCCTCTGGTGTGAATCTGCTGGGATTTTGCTTGTTTTTCTTATGAATTTAAATGAAAGAATGTACTTTATTTATTGTATTTGCGATATACATCTTTTCACAGGCTTTTGTATGCTTTTTTTTTTCCTTTTTAATTTTATTGTTGTTGTATTACATCCATCCCCTTTTTGCTCTGTATGCTTTTTTACTTTGGTTAAAGAAGATACTTTTTGGGGAGGAAATTTAACAGCTTTCAAAGTCTCTTTAGCTAAATCTATTGACTGACAGTTTTATGATTCAGTCTTTCACTTCTAAGGTAATAAAGCAATCCAGCATTTATTAATTGATAAATATGCAAATGTGTTTTTTTTTTTTACAGCTTAAAATATTTAGGTTTTTACTGTATTATATAATGTGTGATATAGGTATAAATAGATGTTCTGTTGTAATCACTAACCATTATTGATTTTCTCCCTGGTCATTTTATGAGGTCTCCCTTACAATGTATTGAATTCTTATTACTATTAAAACTACCCCAGCCTAGATGTACACATGTATTTGTTGTTGCTAATAGAGGGCTGTGCTGGCTTCCCTTCCTAGTCTCCCCCGCTCCCAGAATGTTCTTTGATATTTTAAAAACTAATCCTTTTTTGAAATGAAATTGAAAATCACATTTTTGAATTTAAAAATATCATGTTAGAATTTGATGGTATTTTTTTAAACCTAAGATATTCTTCCTTGCACTACTTGAGATCAGGTAACTAGGCAATTTCAGCAATGGCTGTGCAGAGCCAAAATGGATTTCATGAGTTTTTGCTCAGAATAGTGTGACGCCAACATGAACTAAGAGGATAACATAACTTATAGCCAAGAAGAGGAGTCCAGATCCATCTTTGAGAAAAATGCCAAGAATCAGGTCCCAAGGAAGCAAGTTAGTCTTGAAAGATAGAAATGGTATTAAGAAATCTAGAACCCTGGAGAACAAGAATAAATCAGAAAACTGACTTGTATGATTATTGAGGCATAACCAAACCCTTGGCTCTTCCTCTTCATACTTTTCTACAACTTCACTGAATTTCCCTTTGTGTTAGCAGTATCGTCCTGGGCCTGGCCATGCATTTTGTAAAATAGAAAGAAGCTTTCATAACCTTGTGAAAACTGTATCGATGAAATCCACTATCAGACTTCCATAGTGTTTAATGGCTCTGCAGGAGTCATGCACAAATTATCAATGAATATTTCATCTCAGTTGCCTCATTACAGATTTTTGAATAAGATGAAGAAATATTTACTTTGTGATATTTTGCAATATTTTGTTTTGAAATGTGTCCTTTTTTTGGAATCAACTATAAGTCATAATATTTACTTTTAACTAGTTTCCAACTTCAAATTGTTTTTTTAAATCAGGAAGACATATACCCTCTTAACTGGAAACATTGTTTTCAAGGAAATATAGTACTTTCAACAACAACAGGTATATTCCATTTCCTGAAATTTAGAACGACAGAGACTAATATGCCCATAAATCTGTCTTTCCTCAAACATTGCCATGAGTTCAAATACATTTGATTTATAAATGTTTTCTCAACTTCTTCAGAGCTTTTTTTCTCCATTAAGAACTCTTTTTAAAAAATAAATGGCAGCTCCATGAGTAAATATTATTTAAAGAAACAAGATAGAACAGACTGTTTCATTCTTTATAATGTAGTCCAGTGTTAGAACTCAACACCAAGATTCTTTGCCCCTTCTAAGATATCTGCAGAATTCTGGCTGGAAATGTCTTGCTGTTCTTCATCTTTGGGAAGTGGCTATAGTAGACAATTTTATTTTTTCTGTCTATCACATTCCTCTGGGGAAACTTCTTCCCCTGCCCTCTAACCATGAGATCCAAATGGTAGCAGCCATCATTTGGGGAATCTTATATACTTGGCCATGGTAACTACTCAAGAGGAAGGTCTCTGAATTTACTGAAGATACATAGAATCCCAAGACCCTGACCATAGTGCTTGATCCTGGAAAAGTCACACGTAACAGCCACACTTGGTTCTCTGCACTGGTCCCCTCAGGTACCTATTTTGTGTGCCTGTGTCCTAGCTTTGCTGTACTTTGCATCCAACAGCTCATACCTGTGACTCTCTTCTGAGGCCTGTTCCGGGCTACTGGAGAGGCTTGGCTTTCGCATAGCACCCACAAACAAGTGCAGAGCATCAGAGCACCAGGAATGTGTGCTTTTCTGGTGGCCCGTAGTCAAAGACGAGCTGGTGTGGGAGTCTGAAAGGGCCTCAAGCTTGCCTCATGTTCCAGCTAAGTCTGAGAGACACTTGTACTCCAGAGCTCCCCACAGGAGGGGGTGAACCTGGAAATTGCGTGCAATAGCCCTCTGATTTGGTTTCTTTTCCCTTTCCTGCCCTGCTCCCTTTCTCTGAGAGCACTTTCATTCTGAATGACTTGAATACGCAGCCTCCTCATTCCCCACTGCTCCTTGGGAGCCTGACCCACGTCAGCCTTGACTCCAGCTGAATCAATGTTTCCGTCTGAGACTTTGGTACCTGAGCTGGGAGGTGAAGAGCTCGTCAGGGTGCGTCTGGCACGGCTGCTGGGTGGAGAGAAGGAAGTGTACCCACAGAAAGCAGCAGAGACAACCCCCATGTGTCAAGTCCAGCTTCCAGCTGCCTCTGAGGCATCTCAGGACCCCTCCAAGGTGTGGCTGAGATAGAAGTGTAAAACCCCAACCTTATCATGGAGAGTGAACAGTCCTCAAACGCTAAAGACACTCTCCATGGAAAATAGTACAGTTACCCAAAGCTTTACGTATAATTTCTGAGGTTCACATTCATGGATTCTTTATGGCTCAGCCCCACCTATGTTAGAACCATATGAGTTAGCACGTCTGATTGTATGAAGATTAAGTACCTACAAGTTGGCTTTGATGCTTTTTCATAATAGTACTGGCCTTCCTGGGTAATCTCAAACATTTTTGAGAAAAACAGTACCTAGGACTTTTGTTTTGGATTTCCCCCCGCGTAAACACAGTTACCAATCTAGAAATCATAACTGATCAAGTCGATAAATAAGAAAGTAAAAAAAAAAAATGTATGTGCCAAATGGAGTTTATATTCAAAGGTGCATAAATGTCCACATGAACTGAAAGCTCATGGAAACAAGTGGGTGGAACAGGGAGAGATAGTATCATTGAATAATCATCTTCCATTGAGCCATAGCTAAGTGACTTTAGTTTTTCTTTGAATAGGAAAAAAAAATTGTTTACACTGGCACAAGATCCACAGAGCAATAATTAATGCTCCACAATTCACCTATCTTGCTTTATGTACTTTTGTCAGTTCTCCCATGTGTCTAAATGAAAAACAAAAACATTTCTCTCAGGGGAACTAGGAGAGCTGCTGTCTTCTCCCCACCCTGCACCCATCAGCAGCCTTGTCTCCACCTTACACACAGCATGTATTTTTGAAATGTTTATATATTGATTTGGGAGGGAAGAAGAAAGAGAGAGAGTGTGTGTGTGGGTAAGGGAGAGAAGCATTGCTCTGTTGTTCCACTTACTGATGCATTCTTCATTCATTGTTTCTTATAGGTGCCCTGGCCAGGGATTGAACCTGAGACCTTAGTGTAATCAAGACCATGCTCTAACCAACGGGGCTACTGGGCCAGCGCTGCACACAGTATATTATATCAGAAGGATTAAGTGGCCCAACACAACTAGGCCCATAGTGGCAGACCACACAGGGCCCACATTTCTTCTTTTAATCCCAGGCCTGTGCTCAGATGTACCTCCGACTCTTCTCTAGCCCTCTGATGCTGCCTGCCACACATGAAGCCCTGTGGGTGCAGCTCTTAGGCCTGCAGCTGGGCCTGCCAAGGGGCCTGCTGAGGGTGGTGCTCCTGGGATATTTCCCTTCGCGTCCCTCTGTCTCACCACACACATTTAAGAATGTGCTAGGATTGTTTTGCACCAGTTCCTTGCCCTTGAGAAACATGCAGGAAAGCAGGGTTTCTACAGTGTCAGGTAGGAGACGAAGCCAGGAGGGGACAACGTCCTTCACCCCTGGCCAGATCTGCGTTCTAGGATGGCAGTGTAGCCTACAGCTGAGCTCCCTGCCCTGTGGGCATCTTTCGGGTACCTGGGAAGATTTACCTCCCTCTGACTGTGTTATCTTCTGCTTTATGAAAAGCTATCGTTACAAAATATGGACTGTATTTATCTATCCCCTGACTCTACAAAAGAAAAAGAAAAGAAGGCCAGACCCCCACAGTTGATACTGGGACGCGTCACATCATCGTATCACTGTGACAGGCACACGGGAACCTTCAATGCTGCCTCCACGCGGTGCCTTAGCTGAAGCTCGGTCTTGCCCAGTGGCAGTTTTCCTTATAAGCAGTTCTTAGGAACAGACTGCTCATTTTCCTTCTCCTCTTTCAACTTCACACCTTCTAATGACATAGTCATATACTGCCACGTGACAAGTTACCGCAAACTTAGCAACTTCAAACAACACCCGTTTGTAATTCGTTCACAGTTACACGGCCCATTGGAGGGCCTGGCTGGGCTTTCTGCTCAGCGCCTCGCCGGCTGAAGTCAAGGTTGGCTGCATTGAGCTCTTCCCTGGAGGTTCTCCAAGCTCATCCAGGCCATTGGCAGAATCCAGTTCCTTGTAATTGGTTAGAACCAAGGCCCTCGTTTTCTTGCTGGCTGTCAGGTGGGGACAACTCAGCTTCTAGAGAATTTTCTCTGGGCTTGTATGAGTCCTCCCTACATCTTTAAAGCCAACAATGCGAGTCCCCTTCACACTTCAAATTTCTCTGACTTCCACTTCTGCTACTTTCTGGAAGTAATTCTCTGCTTTGAAAGGCTAACCTGTCTGGGTCGAGCCCACCAATAGAATCTCTTATTAAGATCCATTGACTTGGACCTTTTATCTGAAAACTCCTTCCATAGCAGCACCAAGCTTAGGATTTGATTGAGTAACCAGGGTATAGAATTTTGGGGGGAAGAGGCATCTTTCGAACTCTACCTAATACAGTGACCAACTTAGAAGAACTTCAGTCTTCTCTGAGGACCTTGTTGTGTTAACATGGAAGCCTCCATTTCCAGAGCTGGTGCATTTTCTCCTGGGGCATCTTCAGCTTTTGGAGCTACTTGCTGTTTACCATTTATATTTTGTCTCCTGCGCTTCATCTTATTCTGTCTTCTTTGAGTTGGAAGTTTGGGGTCTTAGAGATTCATCCCACTTTCTTGTTAAGCTAAACATTATTTTTAAAGTACATTTGTTGCAATGTAGATAAAATCTAGTTATGTTGTAATAGGAGGGCCTTTTGTAGTCCACAGACCCCTATAATGATGGGTTCAATGTCCACTGATTATGAAATAATTGAATGTGTGTTGCTGGTGTGTGTGTCTTTACCAATGGTACAGCATGGCTGTTGAGCAGTCTGAATGGACACCAGCTATGAGTGTCCAGTGCAGATATATGGTAGTCCTGCTATGCTCCATTATCTAGGAGGCACTTTACAAAATGCTATGAAAGATACAAAGACAAATGCAAAAAAAAAAAAAAAAAAAAAAAAAAAAAAAAAAAAAAAAAAAAAAAAAAAAAAAAAACAAGAAAAATTTTGTAGGAAAGACGAGACACATACATAAAGATAATGCAGAAATTTTTGTCAAAAGAGAGATAAAACTGCTTGGTGAAGCCAGAGGGGAGAAAGATTATTTCCAGCAAAGGAATACAGAAGATGGCTGGGGAGGGCAGGCCATCCTGCATCCATGCCTGCAAGGCAACCCCAGAAGGGTGATTCCTACGGGGACCAGGCCTTTCACAGCCCCAGCTAAAGGAAGGCCATTTATCAAGATGCTGCCGGAATTCCCACTGTAACATGCGTGTCAATGGGCTGGTGAATCGGAAAAGCTACTTCCATGTCTAGTTCAGGAGGAACAGCTTTCTGAGTTGGATTGTGACTATTTAAAATTAAACCATGACATCAAGACATGGCATGACATGGCATTAAGACACAGATTATCTGTTGCTATATTATTACCTGTCCCAAGTGTTATTATAAAATATTGGTTTTCCATAACACATCTTGGTTTTAGGCCTCTGACCTTGTGGTAGGCAATCCTGAACAAGGATTTGGTGCACAGCTGCACAGCTGCTTTAAAGAGGAAGGTGTGCTGACCTGACCGTTTTTAGTAGCATCTTCTGGGGTAAAAGGGAGTGATGTGGTGATTGCTTTGATAGTTTGTAAAGGTGGCTGCAATTATGCGGGGCTCCCTTCGCTCTGTGACTGTGTCGCCCTTCCCATCAAAAGGTGGAGCCTGTCCTCGCTCTCTGAGACTTTTGGCTTTCTCTGACCAATAGATGACAAGAAGTGCCTGAGCCCTGGTCTCTAGAGACTGTGCCCACCTGCCTGCCCCTCTGGAGCGCTGGAGAGCCACCAGGGGAGGAAGCCCAGCAGCCAAGCACCAGCTCCAGAGGTAGAGCTGGAATTCAGGCGCCTGAGGAAACGTAGCTGAGAGCAGCAGGAATGTGGGCTCATGAGAAATGATTCATGGCGGTTATGGTATTTTAAGACACTACATTTGGGATTGCCTTGCTATACTCCCATAGTTCCGTTTCTCTGAGGAGGCCGGTCACAAGCGCAGGTTCCACTCTGCTCTGTGCTAGTGATATCAGTGACCGGGGACAAAGATTTTTCACAGGGACTTTGCCAGGACTTGTGACGTATTTCATGTGCTTCAATAATGTACAAATTACCTTTCTGTGACAGGTACACGCAGGTTTTGTGTAATTTACTTAAGAAGTATAATTAAAAGTGACAGTATTTTATTTTCATCTTTTTTCTCCTAAGAGTGGAAGGGGAAAAAAAAAAGCATTCAATGTATAATGAATTACAGGGGCTTTCAAAAGCCCTCAGCTGTGCTACTCAATTATTGTTGGCCACATTTGGGGGTCAGTGGGGGCTGGGGAGGGAGCTTATCTGAAGCATTTGAATAAAAACGTTGTTTTATTATTATTATTTTTTAAGATTTTATTTCATTATTTTTAGGAAAAGGGGAAGGGAGAGAAGCAGAGAGGGAGAGAGACATCAATGTATGGTTGCGTTTCACCTGCCTCCAGCCACAGACCTGACTGGAGACCTGGTTTGCAACCTGGTTATGTGCCCTGGCTGGGGAATCGAACCTGCGACCTTTGGGTTCGCAGGCCGGTGCCTTATCCACTGTGCTACCAGCCAGGGCTATTCTTTTTATAATAACATGTATAAGGTACTTTATCCGTTAGAGTGCACTTAAACTTTGTAACTTAAACATTATTCCTTCCCTTGCCCCCATTTTACGCAGGAGGAAACCGAAGCTCATAGAGAGTAATAGCTTGGAAGACGCATGGCTGTGCTGTTTATCATCTGGACTGAAACGCACGCTTTCTCCATGCACTCATAGATGATCAATGGTTTGGAGTTTAGAGTATTCCCTTTTACCCCAGAAGATGCTACTAAAAATGGTCAGGTCAGCACACCTTCCTCTTCAAAATGTTAGTCGCATGTCCTTTATGCAACAAAGTAATGTCTTTAATTTGAGAAATATTGAGAAGGGAAATAATGAACAGTAACAAGTCATTAAGTAAAAGAAAAACAAAATATCTACAGTCTCATCCTCATGGTCAGCTTTTAAGTGTTTATGGTCTACCACTAACCTCACTGGCGGACATTGTGTTCATCTGCCCCACCCGCCCCGCCCAATATTCGGTGATTATTTTAATATCCAGAAGTGCCGAACTAATTTAAAAGTAAAGACTTATACACTCACTGCTGGATTGCATAATTAACACTTTACAACACTTGCTCTGTCATATCATCTACTCCTCTACCTAGTCTTACCCATCGACCAATTTTTCTGTGTTCACCTTTAATCAGACAGCTCAGGAGCCCAGGACAAAACACTCACAAATATTGCTTTGTGAGCAAAGTTTTGTCACTTCACCTTGATACCAGGGCATGCAGACAAAACCGCTGATGATCTGAAAGTTAGCTTTGAAGAAGGTTGCCAATTAAAGCGCCAACTGCAGTCAGTTTCAAAATGACAAACATGGTCTGAATGGAGGCGTTGCCTGCCTGCTGATAGGAAGGGTTGCCAAGAAAGCGACTCTTGCCCACTGGCCCAGAGAATGTTCCTTTTACTGCAGCTCTGATTCTGACTCATGTTTTGGGGCCTTTCTTTCCTTTTTCTCTCTTCTCTCTCTCACTCTCTCTCTTCTTTTCTTCCTCACCCCCCCCCCCATTTTTTTTCTTCTGGGATTTCCCTCTCAATAATGCATAAGTAAAAGGAAACATGGACAAAATTATGGAATCATGGATGGAGAAGGATGGAACCCTCCCTGTGACTCCACCAAGGGGCCATGTGCCCAGAGGAAAAGGTAAAGTCACTGATGGAAAGGAGAGGCAAGGCAACTCCAGAAGAGTGATACAGCTAGATGTCATAGGGAAGCATGGTCAACATGCCATTGGAAGGTGGGGTCGGGGGTCCCGGAAATACTCCATTACTGGTTTAAAACCATAATGGCCACCACGGAGCCTGATCACTGATTTTCTGTCCCTGGAACCAGCTACTTCATGCCTTATTTCATTCACTCAATATTAGCAGTGAACCGAAGGATTTGAAACTCAGGGTTCGGGAGCTCCACAGGTTCCAGTGTTTGCTGACAGGTTTTGTGAAATGGGTGGGGGACTGCTTGACTCTGGTTGCTGGGAGTTTCTGCAGAGAGTGAAGCCCAGTGACTTCCCCTCCCCCTGCGAAAACTGCAACCACCCTCTTTGGGGATAAGGAGGTGTTTGTAGAGAACTACCACCTATCAAGAGCACACTCAGAGGGGAGTATTCAAAGGAATAGAAAGAGAAAAGTTGGGAGGAATTTAAGCAACTGTCTTGCAGTATGAAGAGTAAGGGGAAATTCTGTTTCACCTAAGTCTATTATTAGTGTCATACATTATTTATAAATTTCCCTATGGACAAGATTACTTGGTCCTTGGCTTGAAAAGTAAGGGTGTTGGGTAAGTTTGTAGAAAGGAATCCGGAAACTAAGCCCAGGATGAAATCAATCATGTCAGCCTAATTGGCTGTGGAGATAGTATGAGGCTATGACCGTTGCAGGAGAGATGGATGGGGGTATGGAAGGGGCCCTTGTGGTGGGAAGGTCTGTTGAACCACAGTGGACAGGAGAAAACAGCCAATGAGCTGTGGGAATGGAAGACTCCTTGGGGCAATTAGATCATCACAACTGCCATGATATCCCAGACCCTCTCAGGTGTCCACAAGTCTGATTGTGTCTTTGCAGTCTTAAGCAACTCAAAGAACTGAAAATAGGAGACCTTGTATTCTAAGGTGTATGTATGTGAGAGGAGCAGAGGGATAAGCTATATAATCTTCACTCACACTTTCATGTCTTTCCTCCTAGGAAGTGTTAGGATCCTAGATATATTAGAGACAATATGATTTTATGGTTGATTACTAGACTGTGTTTATAGTCAGTAGCTGCTGTGGACTGAATTGTATCCCCTAAAAACTTATACATTGAAACCCTAACCCCCAGGGTGACTTGTGGTTGGAGATAAGGGTTTTTAGGAGGCAATTAAGGTTAAGTAAGGTCATAAAGGTGAGGCCTTAATTCGGTAGGATTGGTGACCTTATAAAAAGAGGTAAAGACAGATCTCTTGTTCTCTCCACGTGCACGCAACACAGAATTGCTATGTGATGACAGTGATAAATGTGTGGCCATCTACAAGCCAGGAAGAGGAACTTTACCAGAACCTGACCATGCTGATCACAGGCTTTCAGACTCCAGGGTGTGAAAAAGAATTGCTGTTAAGCCACTCAGTCTGTGGTATTTTGTTAAGGCAGCCCCCAGCTGACTAATGCCATGGTAATAAGACCAAAGTAGGAACCTAGATTTGACTCCTGGTCAAACATTTCTTACTCTTCTTTTTCTCTATAACCAGCTTACTCATACATTATTTTCTCTCCCTCCCTCTCTTTCTCTCTCTCTCCCTGTCCTTCTCCCTCCTCTATTTATCCATTTTCCCAAATGAGTGTTCTGTTCTTGAATTCTAGCTAATCTAATGATGCTAGAACTTGACAACATAGAATTTAAAAGGGGTTTTTCAGCAGACTGGGAACTATTAGGCTAGGGGATTTCTATGTGCTGCTATAGTATCCCTTGTTTCCCTTTTACGGTATTGATATTCACCTTTGAAGTTTTGTATTTCTCCCTAAAGCATAAGATCCATGAAGACAGAGCCTGTTTGTCTTATTCACTTCTATAGCCTTAGTGTTTAGCATAGAAGAATCACCAGCTTTACCTTCTGTCATAAGTCTCCCATTTATATGTTCAAAAAACATCCATAAAAGACCTATTATGAGCTAGGCACTGTGCCCATGGAAGATGGTAATAGCACAGTGTTTCTCAAAGTGCGGATCCTGAACCAGCAGCATCAATATCCCATTATACATTGCCACCTAATATGTAGCCAAGATTGAGAACCATTGAGGTAGTGAGAAGACTACAAAGGGAAAATCAGATTGAAACTGAGCCCACTGAAGGTGGTCAAAGAACTAGGTTGAGTCACATAAAGTTGCCATAGTTGTAGGTCAAAATTTGTTGAATATTGGCAACTTAATATGGTTTAACCTAATAGATGTTCTCAACTCCCAAACAAAGCAGTCAAGGTATGTAGCAAACAAAAGGGCCAAGAAAATGGAGAACTCAAAAATTTGATTAGTCTTTAATTTAGGCAGAATCCATGATCTTCAACACTAATAATAGAACTGTTATTGTGATTTTTGATTACTCTTTCTCCAGGGCTGGAGTCACAATCTTTTTCTGCAAAGGGCCTGATAATATATATTTTAGACTTTCCAGGTCACACGATCTTTCTTGTAACTATTCAACTCTGCCACTGTCATGGGAACCCAGCCATAGACAAAGTGTAAGTAAAAGGGTGAGGCTGTGTCCCAATAAAACCTTATTTACTAAAACAGGCATTGGGCCAGATTTGTCCAAAGTCCATAATTTTCCAACCCAAGTTTGATAATATAGATTTTCCATAAGAATGGTAGAGAATGGATGCAAGTTGCCTAGACTTTTGCATGATGAAACAGCTGGCTGGTTGAGTTAGGTAAAGTTATATGAAGTAGCCATAAGACACAGAGAGCTTCCATATGTTGAGTAATTTTCAAGTGATACAATAGAGTAGTGTTGAGTTCCTTGGAATAGAAGGACTCCCATGTAAGCAGCAATCGTGAGGCTTGGGGACAGAGAGGGAAGGGGCCCCCAAAGTGTGAAAACTCTTTTTTCCTTCTTATAAAATTGATGCTTAACAAATGTTTTTGCATTAGTTTGCAAGGGCTACCATAACAAAATACCACAGACTGAGTGGTTTAAACAACAGAAATTTATTTTCTCACAATTTTGAAGACTAGAAGTCTGAGATCTAGGTAGTAGAAGGATTAGTTTCTTCTAAGATTTTTCTCCTTGACTTGTAGATGGCTGTCTTCTTCTTGTGTCTTCACATTGTCTCTCTGTGTAGTTCTGTGTCTTAAAACCTCCTTATGAGACATCAGTTATGTTGGATTATGGCCCATCTGCATGGTCTCATTTTAATTACCCCTCTAAAGGCACTATTTCCAAATACAGTCACATCTGAGATGCTAGAGGCTAAGACTTGAACACATGAGTTTGGCAGTGGCATAATTTAGCTCAAAACAATTATGAGATGCTTTACCTCAATGACTGAGACACATGTCAAATAAATCCTCTAAAATCATTGTAGTTGCTCATTTGCTGCATCTTAATGACTTCACTTACTCAGAGATGGTTAGAGTTAGAAGGAGCCTATAGTTATGTTTATCCAAGCTAATTTTATAGCTGAGCAAACACAGAGATGAAGTATTGACCATAGTTGCATGGACAGGTGGAGATCAGACCATGTGAAGTTGCAAACTCACATTCTTTCATGGGTTTTCCAAGTTTTTTTTTTTTTTTTTGAACATTTACCACATATGGAGCATTGGGTTAGGCACTGGAGAGAAAATGGGGCTTCCCACCCTAAAATGGTTTAGATATGCTCCAACTTATGAGCCATAATTAAGTACGTGGCTCTGATGTGACTGGGTGAAGTGGACAGTGTTTGTGGAGGGCTGAACACTTGTTGGTTTTATTACTAATTACACACTAGCAGTACTTTCTGAAATTCCTGCTTAAACATTCCAAGTTCTTCCTTTATTTTATAATATCAGCTATTATAAAGGGCTGTGGATTCAATAACAATTTTTAAATATTTTATTTACTGATTTTAGAGAGAGGGAGGGAGGAGGGAGAGAGAAAGAAAGAGTGAGAAATGCTAATTTGTTTTACACTTATTTTTGCGTTCATTGGTTGCTTCTTGTATGTGCCCTGACCAGAGATCAAACCCATGACCTTGGTATGTTGGGACAACCTTCTGACCAACTGAGTTACCTAGCCAGGGTCAACAATTTTAAAAGAAAGAAAAATCATGTTATATTAAAACATACTTGAACAAGGCAATTTTCTTAGTACTTCAGGGGTATCCAAGACTATACTGCTTTACCAGTAATTTGAAAATTATATGTATCAAATTGTGTATAGTTTTGAATTCTGCCTTGTATGGGAAGTGCTTGATAAATATTTGTTGAATAAGTGAGTTAGGTTCTTGTCAAATGATTTCTTACCTGTTATTTTATTCTCTTTGACTTATATATTTATGCTTCCCCCCTCCCTCTCGCTGTCAATTGGTAGAGTTTCCCGATGAAGTGGCATTAATTCATGTTTTCATTGTACTATATTTAATCAGAATACATTTCTAATGTCTTTTCATTGATTAGAGATGACCTGAATAAAGCTAAGTGTCTACTATCCTACCCAATGACCATCTTTGTAGTGTCATCAATCTGTCTACTTGGTTGCTGCTTGCACTGACTCAGACACTGGCCAAGGAGTCTAGATATTTGGGACCACTGTAAAATAGATGAGTGGATTTATATTCTTTAGTCAAGTGACTGAATGAAAACAAATCCTAGTTTTGTCCTTAAAATCTACCACAAAGGCTAAGAATGAGTTATTAACCTACACATTTATTTCAGAAGATATTTTCCAGCAGGTATGCTTCATAATTCTAAGTATTCAAATGTCTTGAAGCTACTTTGAATTTTGTCTTTGTTCTCAGGACTTCCATATGCTTTATAACTATATACAGAATTAAATACTTCCTCCATTTAAATGGAAATCCCAAAGCACAGAGGTGTAAAGAAAGTTGAACAAGGGTTTTTCTGCATGTTGATTAGAGACTGGTTTAGACCCAGGGACTTCTGGATGAAAACATTGTTTTGGTTTTGTTTTGTTCTGTTTATGTGTTAAGCTTCTTGAGCTATAAACTCCCCTTTAATAGATCATGCATTATAAAACCATGTTGTTAAAGAGACATATTGTGTGTAAAATTATGCTTCCTTACATACTGTACAAATCAAGAAAAAAAATGGATCTGAAGGCCAAGTTTAGCCTAAGTTAATATTCATCTTTTTAAAATAATTTTTAAAAGATTTTATTTATTATTTTTAGAGAGAAGGGAAGGGAGGGAGGAAGAAAGGGAGAGAGACATCAATGTATGGTTGCCTTTCACCTGCCTCCAGCTACAGACTTGGCTGGAAACCTGGCTTGCAACCTGGTTATGTGCCCTGACTGGGAATCAAACCAGCGACCTTTGGGTTCACAGGCCAGCAGCATCTTATCCACTGTGCCACCAGCCAAAGCTAAGTTAATATTTGTAACATAGTCATTCTCTGGGGTTAGGAAACTCTACTTCTAGTTATGAGCTTCACATTTTGCTAATATTCTATAAAACAGTGGGCATTATAATAAAGAATTATAGGCACCACAGGAATGGAAAGCAATGGGATGTGCTAGCAAGCAAAGCACAGGGTTGGGAGAGAGAAAGGTTTTTCCCAAGGCAGGGTTTTCAGTGTGGTCCCTTCAGATCACCAGCATGAGAGTCACCTGGAAACTTGTTAAAGTGTCCCCCGGCCTACACCTGACTTATGAATTAGAATTCCTGAGGGTGAGGTCAAGAATCTCAATCTTAAACAAGTTCCCAGTGTGCTTCTGTTACCCAGAGAAGCCTGAAACCCACTGGACTATAAATAAAATAAACATAAAACTAAGCAAATGATACATTCAAGAACAATATTGGCAGGATTCGTTATTGCATGAAATATCAGGCCAATTAAAGATTGTACCATATTTTAAAAATTCAATGGGAGATTTGGTGTTTAAAAACAACAAAGAAGGTTTTAATAAATTATTAGTTGTTGGTTGAAATATTCTGCTCTTAAAGGAGAAAAGTGTTCAATGCAAACAATTCTTTCTGTGTTAAATTGTATACTATAAAATGTGAGAAATCTCTTTTATACTTCAGTTCAAAGGATTTTTTCAACAAGATTTTCTGGAATGAAAGCACATTCTTTTGAAATTAATAAACAGTAGGAAATGTAGTATGTAAAATCAAATTAACAGGGTATAAGATTTAGACTGCAATCATTTGGCCTTGCCAACCTGAGGTTTAATTTTATACTTTCTAAGTAAAAGGGAGCTGAACAAAATTATTTATATAAATCAGGTATAAATTAATCCTTTACTTCCCTGTCTAAAACCATGTAACGAGTCCCATTATCTCTCAGGACGAAGCTCACACTCTTAAAGAGCCTTTATAGGTTTTTCCTCTGCAGCCTCTTACCTTTTCTGTCCTCCCAGGTGCCCCTTTCAGTTATCCCTTTTTCTGACCTCTCAGACGTCACCATTATTCTTCTCATTGCCAGAAATTTTTCCTCCCTCTCCCTGTTTCCCAGCATGCAGTGAGCACTTAACACATACTGTATCATCACTAACAATATCATTATAGACAATAAAGAAGAGTGGACATGTGTAAAATATTCGTGTATTTTCAAGGCAGAGCATTCAGGTGTTTCTGAATGCTTGGGTGGAGGAGAGGTAATAAGGTAAAGGGAGAAATCAAAGATGACACATTTTTGGCTTGAGGAATGAAAAAGTTAAGAAATTAGGGCTAATTACTATGAATGAGAAAAATAGAATCATGGATCGATTTTGTTTTGTTTAGACTAAACTTAAGATGCTTATGTGGGGAAGATGTTAACATGGAATACGATACAGGAGTCTGTAATTCCAAGAAGACAAGAGATGGTATTTAAAGCAACTGCGATAACACAGTCACTTAGGAAGAAGGATCTAGAGATAACGGGAAAAGAGCCACTTCAAAGCCAAGGGCAGAAGCAGCAAACAGAGGAAACCAGTGAGAAACAAGGAAAACCAGGCACGTGTTACCCTGAAAGTGGCTCAACAAGCGGGAGCATCAGTTTAGTTGAAGGAACCATGAAGTGGAGTAAAATGAAGCCTAAGAAGTGACCATAGGATTTGGCATTATGAGGCCCTTGGTGACAGGGACACATGACAAGCAGGGTGGAGCAGGGAAGACGAGAGCTCATGCGGGGCTGAGCTCAGGAAATGGCCACAAGAGAGCATGGCGACCGTGACTGGAGAAGATCCCTTGAGCAGTCATGCTGAGAAGAGGAGCAGGTAGGTTGATTGGCATGATGGTGATATGGGATAAAGGGGGGCATTGTATTTTGACTCCTGGGAGCTGCGGAGCACGTTAATGTGGTAGGAATGATTCTGGAGTGAGGAGGACACTGTGATTGAGGAGAAAGAGATAATCAGTGTCTGCAGGATGAGGCCCCAGAGGATACCACGAGATGGCTTCTTGGAGGCCAAGTGGAAGGGCCTGCCACTGATTGCTCATCCATGCTCGCCAGACGGAAGGCCATGGCGTCTGTCCACGCGCAGGTCTATGAATGGCTTTGGTGTGGGAACATGAGTACTTCCATTTTCTTAGGATGGATGAGGAGAGTTGGGTGTAGATGAGATGGAGTTTGAGAAGAAGGGGTATGAAACTGCTGTCTGGAGCATGAGGGAAGGAATATACTAGAGAATAATATCCTTAGGCAGAATTGCCCGAGTGCCCATTTGCAATTTGTCATTATGAATTTGAAATAAGACACATGGTTGCATTTGGTTGTTTTCCTTCCACTAATTTCAGAGGCTACCCTTACCCTGTCACCCCCTCCAGCTCCTGCCCCTCCTTTATCTTGACTTTATCTGTCAGTCCTGCTAGATGCCAGTTCTGTGGGGAGCCTAGATCTGACACTTTCGCTGGTCTCTGTTAACTCTATTCCGACCATACTGCCATTATCCACTTATTCATCTGCAGCTGCCAGCAAAATATAAACTCATGGTAGGAAAGGAATTTTTTTTTTTTTAATCTATGTTGTTCTGAGCTCTACCCCAACTTCAAACGTAGCACTTAGCACCCAGTAAGTGCTGAACATTAACTAATTAAATAAGTCAGTTCAAAAGGCAAATATCACTGTCTCCAGTTTCCACAGTATCTTTAAGAACATTTGCATTGAATGTTTTTTTTTTTTTTTAATAATTCTTACCCAAACACGAACAAGTTTCTCTTGCTGCACGTCCCAAAGTTACTATGTACCATTGTGTATAAGCCAACTTCATTTTTAAAAAGAGGGCTGCCAAATGAACAAATAAGACAGACAACAGTGTGGGAACCTAAGGGAAAGGCGGTGGGGAAGGCAGTAAATGGGGAAGGGGGTCAAATATTTGGTGACAGAAGGTGATTTGACTCCGGGCGGTGAACACAATGGAACATATAGAGAATGTATCAAAGGATTGTACACTTGAAACCTATATAATTTTATTTGTCAATGTCACCCCAATAAATTTAATTTATGAAATAGGTTTGCATTTTAGCTGATTTCCTTTACTTAACTCTACCTTCAAAAAAGTATTGAATAAGAAGACTTTATTTTAGAATAGCAATGATTCAAGGAGAAAAATAAGCACTAAAAGCTTGTATTTTAAATGCAGTGTAATTAACCTGAATATCACATTTAAAAAAAAATTTTTTTTTAGAGATTTTTTTATTTCATTATTTTTAGAAAGAGGGGAAGGGAGAGAGGCAGAGAGGGAATGTATGGTTGCGTTTCACCGGCCCCCAACCACAGACCTGGCTGGAGACCTGGCTTGCAACCTTGTTATGTGCCCTGGCTGGGGAATCGAACCTGCGACCCTTGGGTTTGCAGGCTGGCGCCTTAACCACTGTGCTACCAGCCAGGGCCTGAATATCACATTTTAGGTATTAGATAGTTCTACTTTATTTTTTTGCAAATTAGAAACCAACAAGTTTAAGAAAAACTATACCCCATATTCTCCACATCTTTAAATACATGTTAGGGTGATTATGAATATTTTAAGATGATATAATTTAGATTTAAAGTTAGTTTTGATACAAAAAACAGAGTTAACACACAATCAGGGACATGTGTCTCAGTGGTATTCACCTCTCCATTGATAGGTAATAGATATGTTTTTCCTTTAATTATCAGTCATTATGATGACTTCACTTGCCCAACCAATAGTTACTGTGCCACTTTATGATGATGAAAGAATGCATGTAGTATCTCACATAATCCTCACAATACCCAACAATGTTGGGATGTACTTTTATCTCAAATATAAACAATAAAAAGCTTAGAGGGATTGGGTAAAAGGCATTCTAAGTCACAGAACCAGTAACAAGCAGAGTCTGAATTTAAACCAAGACTGGTTGGGCTCCAAAATGGGTTTCATTTCAATAAAGCAATGTGGCAAGCCCTGTGTTGGAAGTCCCTTATGATGGCTCAGTTTTAATAGTGTATAGTTTCTAATAAAACAAAAAAGTTCTTCACTGCACCTATTTCCCATCTTGGATTATCAATGGCACTAGTGGCTGGGAGATAATTCAGAATTTTCTCAGGGTCCCTCCTCTTCTCCAGATTTGCACATGTAAACACAACAGGCTTTACACATAGTAACTCGAAAGGACAACCTCTTTTTGAGTAGTAAATAAACTGTTTCAATTTATTTTACTATTGGAATCACTGCAGTAGAAAGTAGGAAGATTTTTTTAATGACCAAGATAAATAAACATTTCAGAGATGCTTGTGAAATGAGAGTTATATGAATGCATTTGTATATAAAACCTAAATTTACACTAGTTTTCATTAGTTTAGGTTTTTAGTTTCTAGTTATTGGTTAATGCACTTGTGGGAAAAGTAAATATTTACTTCAGTTCTGTATAATGTTGAGTTCACTCTTGCTATTAGTTTAATAGTTATAATATCATCTGAGTTTAACTCTAATCAGCAGTGTATATTACCAGCCAGATGACTATTTGACATGCTACATGACATGCATCATTTAATTATAGAAAGGGTATGTAATAACAAACATTTGTATAATGCATTGTTTAGCAAGAGTTCATTAGATGAATGAATTTATTTTACAAATGAAAAAAAAAAAAAAAAAGGCACAAAGTTAGTGACTTGTCCAAGTTCAAACTGCTAGTAAGTAGCAGAGTCAGCATCTGGAAAATACTTTAAGAGTGCATAAATATAAAAAGCTTCCTAACACTGGGATGGTGTATTATTATCTATCAGAAATACAATCAAAGAATACTAAAGTCTTGAAGACTAGTAATAAGGGGTGACACATTCTTGGCTCTAGGAATACCAAGTGCATCATATATATGAGAATTCCAAGTATGAGGGGAGAAGGAGTGGCTAAATGAAATGACAAGGAACCCATGTGAAAGGTATATTGTAGTACAGTGAAAAGAACATGGAGCTGAGAGATGGCAGCTAGGGGGAAGTTCATCTAAAAAACGGAGTTGGACTAGACGGCTTGGCTGTTGGCTTGCCCCAACAGACCAATGTTCTCTGGCTCTGCCCTAGGAGGCTGGCCAGCTCTCTTACATCCAGGTGTTCTCTGGCTCTCTAACTTCTGCTTGGTTCTGCTGAAGAAGAGGAGAATCCTTGGCAGAGATGGGAGGGATAGGAGAAGGAAATTTAAGGGTTACACCTGGCTGTCCTTATCAGATCTCCAAAGGCCCAGGTCCTCCCAAGGACTCTTGATTCCTCTCAGTTCTTCAGGCTTGTACCCATGGACATGGACACTCCTGTGGTCCTCCTATTCCCAGCCCACATCTGTGGTGTCAGTACCCTTGTAAATGAACTCTCCTTATAGTATCCCAATTTGAATGGTGGTGGAACTACTAAACTTGGTGTTCTTGTTCATCTTGCTCCAAAGTAATTATTCTAGGCTTCTTCAAGTGAATTCAAATGGTGTGCTAATTAATAGAAGAAGGAAGTCTGAGTTCACTCCATTTTCTTAAAAGTATAATTAACACCCAAAATCACAAGCAAGAGAGACGTCAAGAGTCAGGAAAATAAGGACATAGCTTTATTTCAGTCTGAGGCAGCTAAGATACTGTCAAAGCAACAGGGCAGGGCAACCCCTGTGCACCAAATGTTATGCAGCAAACACAGTTTATGTGTGGCAGTTCTGAAATCAAGTACCTGGGAAACCACAGAGGCAAGACCAACTCACCAATCCATCATCTCTCTGAATTAAAGAAAAGGAAGGTAAACTCATGTTTTAAAACATAGAACATCACCAACATAAATCTCCCAAAAAAACAAGAAGTGCAACACATGCTCTTATAAACCAATAGTAACAACAACAATGACCACAAAAACAACAAAACCAATAACAAATGCGAACCAATAACAAATGCGAAAATCTCCCAACCAAGTTCTTCCAATGTCTTACAAAAGGAAAAGGAAGTACATGTAAAAAAATAAAGAAGTTTGAAATACTAGTGCATAGTCAATTACCTAAGACCAAGTTTCTTCTGTCTGTCCATCTGTCCAAAGCTCTGCTGCCTTCCTCCTACTAGCAGCATGTCTACAGGCAAAGGCCGTAGCAGCAAAACCACATTTTCCATTTGGCATTTACAAAATTAAATTATTGAATAAAAATATAATTTTTTTAATAAAACTATTTCATACAGTAATCATTTTTAAAGCCAGCTAACAAAAAAACTCATCAAATGGTTTAGTACAGTAAATGTACTTCCAATGTTATTAACCATAAATGAGCATTTACAATCTTGATTAGTTATCTCATAGTATTAAACCAACATTTATAGTAATGCATTGTGTTTAGTGATTGAGAAAAGTGAAATATTAAAGGACCACCTTCTTTCGCATAAAATTTCAAAAACCTCATCATGAAAAATACAGGACTGCTGAGTCTTCTAAAATACAGATACATTGCTTTACGTTTTAAAAAGTTTTCACTATGATATTAACAACTGAGTGTAATTCATTACCTAATAATTTAGGTAAGACTGTTCTTTTTTTTTTTTTTTTTTTTGAATCCTTTTAGTAGGGTGAAACCTGGTAAGATTTTATCCATCTAAAATGCACTTGGTGCTGCTGTCGACTGTTGTACCACAACAAAAATAGTTTCTTCTCCCATTCATGAAAAGTTTCATGTAGAAGGCTGGATATATCCTAAATCAGCCTGAAGTGTTCTGAAAACCATAATGCTTCTCTGGGAGCATCTCACATCTCACATGACCAGAGTCCGGGTTGAGAAGGTGTTCACGTATTTCCGAGCCTGATTGGAAGCTGTCATCTGATCTTCCATCTTTCCACAGGATGCAGATTCCCAGGCCCCGCTGCAAGGCTAGTGGGAAAGAACAGGGCAACAGCAAGGTCAGATGGAAAGCACATGCTGCAGCCCACAAATGGAGTCCCAATCCTAGCAGGGTCAGCAGAGGGAATTTTGACCTTCAGGTAGCATGAACATCAGGGAGCCTTTGTCAGGTAAAATCTTAGCTCTCTTATAGCCAGGGATCTAGCATTCCTTTTTAAGTACTTTATTTTGTTTTATGGTTTTAGAGAGAGGGGACGTGAGGGAGGAAGATGGAGAGACACATCGATGTGAGAGAGAAACAAATATTATTGGTTGCCTTCTCTGGATGCACTGAAATGCGCCCTGACTGATGACGGAACCCACAACCCAAGCATGTGCCCTGACCAGGAATCAGACCGTGACCTTTGGGCTTTCGGGTTATTGCCCAACCAACTGAGCCATGCTGGCCAGAGCAGAATGGCTTACTTTTTAGAGACACACTAGGAGACATAAGGAAGGACTAGTATCTAATGGCAGCATACAGGTCCATGTCCCATGTGCGGTACCTCATGCATGGCATCTCACTTGCAGAGCACAACCACCCACTGAAGGTGGTTCATTCTCATTGCAGCTGGGCAGGAAATGGACACTCCAAGAGTGGAGATAATGTGCCTGAAACCACCACAAGGGCAGGTAGTGAAGTGCCTTTGAATCTAGGTCTACCTTTTGCACAGCCCCAGCTCCCACTTGGCCTGCATGTTCCCACCAACTAAAATATGTATTCTCTGTGCCCTACTTAGTTCCCCAAAGCATTTAACATGCTTACAAAATAAAGGCAAAGTAACAGGGCTTAAAATGAAAACATGGACAAGGCAGGGCACAGATAAATGTACTAAAATTAATACTATGAAGTTGGGGTGAGATTTGTACACAAAACCCTTGCCATGAAGCATGTTGCACCTGCTAGATGGAAACCTCAACCTTGGCTCTCAGCTCTCCATAGTCAATGCAAAGAGGGAAATAGAAACATAAGCAGATAGAAGACTTGGTGTTTGTAAGTTCAAAACTAAACCCATGGTATTTATTTACTTATATATCTATGTATTCCTAGAGAGAGAAGGAGCAAGGGAGAAAATCATCAATGTGATAGAGAAACATCATCAACTAGTCACCTCTGAACCTGCAACCCAGGCCTGTGCCCTGACCAGGAATGGAACCAGCGACCTTTCACTTTGCAGGATGACACCCAACCCACTGGGTCACACTGGTCAGGGCTAAAGCAATGTTTTTTAAAAGCACAATTATTCCAGATATTGACATCAAAGAGATTTTCCTTTTCTGTGGAATGAAAGAATAACAAAAGAAAGGCCTCTGCTTGCTACAGGCTTGAGTGGCCTTCAGAAGACCAAGTGAACATGTGGCAGACAGGTGAGGTAATGTCCGCAGGGGATGCAAGCCGCAGGTGCGGAGGTGAAGGGAC